>CAKAKR010031424.1:103225-162536 GCA_916700685.1 Adelosebastes latens | reverse complement strand
CATCAACATCAACCATCAACATCAACCATCAACATCAACCATCAACATCAACCATCAACCATCAACCATCAACCATCAACATCAACCATCAACCATCAACCATCAACCATCAACATCAACCATCAACCATCAACCATCAACCAGCTTCCAGTGAATATTCACTTTGAATTATTTTATAAAATTAAATTATATTTTTCTAGTTCAATAACCGTCTGGCTTTATATCTCATCTTTAAAGAGATTTCTGTTTGAAACCGATTGAAACATTATTAATGCACAAAAAAACAAGGTTTTTACAACACAAACACACACTGACAGATATTACTAGATTATTGATAGTACTGATACTGTAGTACTGGTAGTACTGCTAGATTATTGATAGTACTGATAGTACAGATAGTACTGGTAGTACTGGTAGTACTGGTAGTACTGATAGTACTGGTAGTACTGGTAGTACTGGTAGTACTGGTAGTACTGGTAGTACTGGTAGTACTGGTAGTACTGGTAGTACTGGTAGTATTGATAGTACAGATAGTACTGTAGTACTGAGTGTCTGTCAACAGTCAGTCTGTGTTTGTGTTTGTGTGCGTGAGACTTCTCCCACTCGTGGTTGTGTTGTCTCCCAGACCGTAGGAGGCCTGCAGACTCTCACATCAGGACAGACAGACGTCTGCACGCACGCCACCAACATACACCGACATACACACACTGATCTGAGGTCTGAGATCTGAGATCTGTGATCTGAGGTCTGAGATCTGAGATCTGAGATCTGTGATCTGAGATCTGTGATCTGTGATCTGAGATCTGAGATCTGTGATCTGTGATCTGAGATCTGTGATCTGTGATCTGAGATCTGTGATCTGAGATCTGTGGTGTAGAAGCTGATAAACAGACTCTCAGCAGTGAGAGGAGAGGAGGTGTTAAAGTTTAAGGACACATTGTGAGTCAGTTTACCTCCCACCTGACCAGATACCATCAGATCCTCACTGCCAGGAGACGCACCGACGGGTTTAAAGAGTTCATACTGGAGAGGACAGGAGCTTTATAAAGATCTTTATAAAGAGTTAATAACTGGAGAGGACAGGAGCTTTAGAAAGATCTTTATAAAGAGTTAATACTGGAGAGGACAGGAGCTTTAGAAAGATCTTTATAAAGAGTTAATACTGGAGAGGACAGAAGATTTAGAAAGATCTTTATAAAGAGTTAATACTGGAGAGGACAGGAGCTTTAGAAAGATCTTTATAAAGAGTTAATACTTGAGAGGACAGGAGCTTTAGAAAGATCTTTATAAAGAGTTAATAACTGGAGAGGACAGGAGCTTTAGAAAGATCTTTATAAAGAGTTAATAACTGGAGAGGACAGGAGCTTTAGAAAGATCTTTATAAAGAGTTCATACTGGAGAGGACAGGAGCTTTAGAAAGATCTTTATAAAGAGTTAATACTGGAGAGGACAGGAGCTTTAGAAAGATCTTTATAAAGAGTTAATAACTGGAGAGGACAGGAGCTTTAGAAAGATCTTCACAGCTCACAAACTCGGAGTGCTCTCAGACTTCTGGTTTCCGGGCGTTCACATAGAGGATGACCTGACCTGGATCGTCAACACACAGCTATCACCAAGAAGGCCCGGCAGAGCCTGGACTTCCTGAGAGGACTCAGGAAGAACCAGCTCACACAACAACAGCTGGTGTCCTTTTCTCGTTGCTCCATAGAGAGCCTGGTGACATACTGCCTCTGTGAGAGGTTCTCCAGCTGCACAGCTGCAGACAGGAGAGAGCTCCAGAGGTTCATCACCACACGCTGCCCTCTCCACTCCCGGGAACATCTGTACAGTTACCGCTGTTTCAGAGGAGCACAGACTATAGTCAGGGAGCCATCTCACCCCGGACTTTCCCTGTTTGAACCGCTGCCCTCAGGCAGACGCTTCAGGACATCTCAGCACCGACTAACACATTAAAGAACAGTTCTTATGCCAGAGCCATAACTGACTAAACACAGCAAAAACATGAACATCTGCTAAACATTCACTGTTCAATAATGAATAATGAGATGAGTCGTGTAATACCTGCAGAATGTCAATGTGTGTGTTTTTATTATTATTTATTCTTTTATAGTTTTAGAGGCACGTTATTGTTTCTGTTTCTTGCACTTTTTAAGGATTGCATTTAAATGTCGTTGTACTTGTACAATGACAATGAAGATATATTCTATTCTATTGTATTGTAGAGAGGTATAGAGGGGGAGGTAAAGAGCACTACATAAGAGGTGATGAAGTGATCTGTTGTTTGATAAACTCACACTACATGTCACACGTTAGAATCTACATGTCACAGGTTGGATTCTACATGTCACAGGTTGGATTCTACATGTCACAGGTTGGATTCTACATGTCACAGGTTGGATTCTACATGTCACAGGTTGGATTCTACATGTCACACGTAGGATTCTACATGTCACAGGTTGGATTCTACATGTCACAGGTTGGATTCTTGCCGTCTGTCCCTGAAATGTTCAGGAACATTTCCTGCAATAAAAAATCTGTGAAGCTCTAAATTTGTAGATTATTGTGAAAGTGCAATAAAAACATGTTGTCCCTAAAATCCCTGACTAATGGTGCTGAATAATCGTATTGATCGGTGTAATCGTGCAGCTCTTCACCGGGTCTCAGACAACTCTGCAGAGAGTTCTTAAATCAAGTTTAAAGATAAATTCAGACAGATGTCTCTTTATATAACGTCAGACTTCAATTTAAATTATGATTACAATCATTTTCATCTACAACCATACACTGTATGTCTGCACCTTTTATCCACCGTACCGCCGTGTGTGTCGACCGCCGAGCGGCAGAAAGACCTTTATTGAGACTTTCCTCCATCAGACCAAACCAGAACGGTGTCGGCTCTGTGTGAGTTTACAGACATCTACAATAAGACAATCCTCTTCTCCAGCTCACTGGTGACTCAGTCAAACTAATACAACTGATCTAAAGTGTTTCTGGTGTTAGTCACCGCTGCAGCTCCTTCAGCTCTTTCCTGTCTGCTTCCAGCTAGGGTTAGGGTTAGGGTTAGGGTGGCTCATCTCTCACAGCAACAAGAACTGAACACGCAATTAAACTGCACCTTTCTCCTACAGCACAGAGATCGGTTTGATGTCCTGCTCTGTCTTTTAAAGAAGAAAACAAACATTTGAACTGTATTTGCATGAAGACAGCAGATAACACACACACACACACACACACACACACACACACACACACACACAGACACAGATACACATAGGGACAATCCTGCTGAGACCCTCGGGATGGTTTGAACCAGGTGCAAATATGTGCACAGATGTGCTTCTTGCAATTCATGTTTCAACACGTGAACAAAAATACACATACATGAGTCATTTTGTCAGCAAATCTCAATAAAAAAAATGTTTGCATGTCAATTAGGGTGAGATGCAATAAAGGATAGTGGAAGCTGATTTAAAAAATATATATATAATGACGTTGTAGGACCTGCTATTGCTCCTTACTCAAACTCTGGAGGTGTGATAAGATGACATTCATGTGAATTTAACCTTGAAATAACAACCTGGCATCTACCGATTGACTCTGGGAAGAACTTAAACATCTACAAGGACTTGGATTAAAATAAACAATGCATGGTATAGCCGGTATAAAATATGGACATAGTCTCTGTGACGTCACCAATAGGTGAAGCTCAAAGTGGCCCGTTGCCATCTTGGCAGTGACGACACAGCCTAACTCACGGCTAATCAAAAATGGGCAAAGAGGTGGATCGTCGGTGGAGCTGAGGCGGACCAGGGTGACGCAGCAGAGCAGATAGCCAGCAGCTAGTGACCTGTTACGGCACCCACCTGTCACTCAAAGCGGCCACGCCCTCAATTATGTCTAACTTTACGCCTTAATATAATTTAAACAGGTGAGTTATATAAAAATCCATCCCCCGTACAGTTGTACATGAAAGGTGATATTAGCTATAGAGACCAAAGCCGTTTTTTGTTCCAGGCTGTAAATATGTTTATTTCTGCTGTAAAGTTTAACATGGGGGTCCATGGGGATTGGCTCCCTTTTGGAGCTAGCCTCAAGTGGCCATTTGAGGAACTGCAGTTTTTTGGCGCTTCATTTCTCAGCACCGGAGGTTGCCGCCAATCAGAGCTGAGGATGAGGACGCTAAACACACCGATCTGTATCTGGATAACTGGTAATACGCTTGTTAATGCCAGGTGGAAATGCACGCATTGTGATTGGAATGGGATCGGATCAACCAGACCAGACCACGGCATGTTGGGTGGAGGCAGATGGCTGGTAGGTGATAGACTCCTTTCCCATTGCGAGTATGCTGTGCCATTGCGCTGGCTTTTCAGTTTTTTTTTTCTGGTGCGTCACGTTCAACATCATGGACAAGCCAACTGGCACAGGAAGCAGAGTTAGTAAAGTGTGAGAATATTACGGTGGTTACTTCTTTTTTTTATATCTGTTACTTATTCAGTCTCTCTTTCAAACTCTCAAACCAGAGTTGGAGCAGAACAAAGACTTACCAAGACGGTTTTGATGATCAGCGAGGTCAAATTATGTTGTGTTATGTTGTCTGACTGCAGTCTGGTGGCTTTGAGGAGAGCATATTATTATTTGTTTTGTACGTTAATAAATTATAATAATTGTCCAAATCTCTGTTGATTTTATTTATTATATATTCACTTGAACACGCGTCACACAGCATCGCGCCAGAAAAGGGTTGAAAATTAGCATGTCCACCTGGGTGTCATGTTTCCATCACTGCTGCCTCTCTCTCTCTCTCACTGGAGCATCTCTCCACTTCACCACAAAGACCGAAAGAAAAATTAATAATACGGACGCCTCCGCAGACAAATCGATTCTTTACAATTACATACAGTAAACATCACATCAGGTGGGAAGCAGTAATGACACGTCAGCTCTCACTTTGAGGCTGTTATGTAATCATCATTTTGCATTGAGGATTGCATTTGAGTCACAATATAATCCACAAGGCCAAACTGTTATTTGACAAGACACTTCTCATCATCTAAAAGACTCCTTTGTGTGCTGCTGCAAGGAAAAATATCACACTGAAGGAGGTTTGCAGGTTCACAAAGTGTGACTTTTCTATCGAACAAAGCCTGCAGCCTGAAATGTAACGTACTTCTACAAAAACTCTCTTTTTTTTTAATAAGGATCATTGGTAACACTTCATTTTACAGGTCTGCAAATTTCATGGTAATAGGTGATAATTAGCAAGTAACCTATTTGAAATTTCTTTGGAATTACTGCCAAATTACCCCAATATTTACCTCAAAATGTATCGAAAATGACTTTATTATAAACATTATTTAATAATTGTATGCTAAAATAGCATATAATCGCGCTGTGCGCTGCTCTTCATCGAAGGTAGAAAACCAAAACTAATAGAAGACACTTCTGATCAGGCACAGATCTCACCATTGTGTGACTTATTGTCTACACAAATGTAACCTGGTCACTAATGTCATGATTCAGGGAGTTTATTAAAGAAATTTCAAATAAGTTATTTGTTAATTATCATCTATTTATTAGCAGACATGGAAATAAAGCATATCAATTAACTTTGTATTCTTTTCCTGGAAATGTATTAAATAAATTACCAGCTATTGGGAAATAGCGGAATATAAATATTAAATAATGTTTATAATTTGTAATTTTTTATTAATTTTGAGGTAAATATCGGGGTAATTTGGCAGTTATTCCAAGGAAATTTCAAAGAGGTTACTTGCTAATTATCACCTAATTACCATGAAATTACTGGATGATTTATTTATAAATTATATGTAATTTTCTAAAACATTCCATTTTCATGTAATTCAAATTTTCCTTGCATTGCATGTGTGAATGTGACTGTGTACATTTGGGTGTGCTCTGCAGCTGTTAATGTTTAGCAGTCTGTATACTGTATGTATGGATGTTTATATGTTTGTGTAAGAGTGCATATGTTTATTTGCATCTGTGTTTTGGGGTCTGTTTTGAGCATCTTTTGGTTGTGTGTTTATTCAGTGTACATGTGTTTTGTGCATATCATTTAGTATGCAAGAGTGCAGTTGTTTATCTGTTTCTGTGTGTGTCTCTCTGTGTGCTTTAGAGCAGCCTGTAAATATATCTCTTGCTGAGCTTGTCTTCATGCGTGCATCGGTATCTGTGCACAGTTTGGGCATGTTTCATGCCTGTGTTAGGTTTCTAAAAATCCTGTATGTGTGTGAGTGTGAAGACCAGAGATAGAGGGGAGCAGCAGCAGCAGTGTGTCTCGTGGTTGCAGAAGCAGAGCAGCAGCAGCCTGATATCAGCTCCTGTTGAGTCTGATTACAACCAGCCAGAGAGCGGGGGAAAAAAAACGAATCATGAAAAGAAAAAGAGAGAGAGTGACTAAGTGAGAGCAAAACAAGACAGAAGGGAGCGAAATGCAACAAAAAGAAGTCTGGGAATGAGAGTGAGCATCAGAGAGAAAACAAAAGAGTGAGTGTCATCAACAAAAGGGTGAAAGGGAGGTGTAAAAGAGGAGGGAGGGAAGGACAAAACAATAGAATCAATCAGTGCACTTACATGCACTTTAGTAACTGTGTTACTGTCAGCTTTCTGCAGTAATCGGATTACTTTAACGTCATGTAAACAAGAAACCTGGTTTCCATAATTGGGGTAGGCGATTAGAGAAACCTGATTACCCTTCTGTATTTCTACGACTTCAGACTTCTGGGAAAGTGTGACAGCAGAGCGGCGGGATGAAAGGAAAGATTGTTACATGTAGTGATGCAAAAGTGTTTCAGAATAATTGAATTCAGAGTCTGACTAAAATTTAAACCCACAGTAGCCTCCGTAAGTATAAATAAATCATGTTTAACAAGAAAAACAGTGTGCTCTCTCACTACAGAGTCTGTCCTCTCACTGCGCCGTCAGTCCAAATATTCAAACGCAAAAAAGATATAAATAAATGAAACATCACGAAACAACATCTTGTAGCACCAAAACTCTTAAAATAAATTGGTTCTAAAATAAAGTTGGGAATAGAGAGAATACAAACTGCAAACAAAAATACCACAGTGACAAAAAAAGAAAGAAAAAGCTCTCTTCCATCAACGTCAATACAAATCATGTCAAATCAAAGATGGCGCCAGAGTTTTTCCTCAGTTTCTAATGGCAGTGCTTCTAAGCAGCAGCACGCTCAGTGCAGAAGATATATTATAGCTAGTGATTAAAACAATTCAGCCACCTGCGGCAGCACTGAGCCCTCCGCTGCTGAGCAGTACTCTAGAAATCCTGAACCATATTAGATTTGACAAGGCTTGTGTTGATGTTAATGGATGACTTTGGCCTGTTTAATGTTTCTTTTTCGTTTACACCGGCTTGACGTTTTTCTCCATCTTAATCAAGAGGTAATGTACAGCGAGCCGGTCATTGTTGTGAAATAAACCCTGACGGGGCGATGTGGCACCCTGACGCGAAGCATCGGCTTGCATCGCCCTAAAGGGGTTAATTTCACAATAATGACCTATTAGCTGTACATTATCCCGTTTATTACACGGCTACTTAATTAAGAAATCAATAACTTGACACAAAAACAGTCTGCCAGAATCCGACATCAGAACTGCACCCATAGCAACGGTCTGTTATACATAGCAACGGTTTGTTATAAAGAAATAACAGACCGCCGTGATTGACCAATCAGAATTGAGTATTCAACAAAGCCGCGTAATAATCCTGCATTAATAAATGTTTTGGCCACTTGCATACGGAGCAACATTACGATTCATCTGAAGTCGTTTCAGGGAAAATGTAAGTCTCCTTTTAACTCTGTTTTGGTCTCCACCAACTCCTGTGGGAAATATCTGGGTCTTTAAACCTAGCTCACACTACACGACCTAAACTCTTATTTTCCACTCGCCAACAGTTTTTGGAGCTCCCTGCGGCAAAAGCCCCAGATCAGGGGCAAAGCGTCGTTGGCTTGGCACTCGAGCGCTATGTGGGAACCGTTCAAAGACGCGAGCCGATGCATCGCAGACGCCTAGCATGTCAAATATTTAGACCTGTTGTGGAGTCCGTCAGGGAGCTACAGCCAATGAGAGCTCAAGATACGGGATGAGGGGAAAGCTGGTGGAGGGGTCGCCTGTAACAATAGGAACTTTACTGTAAGTGTTGCATTTGCAACCCGGACCATAGTTGTTGTTGCACCTAGAGGAAACAGGCTATAAATAGTAAAGACGTGTGGAAACAGATTATTTTCTAAACATGTGTGCCAACGACAACATTAACAAACACGACTACAAGGAGAGTTCCGTTGACTGTCTCTCGCATGTTATTATGTTGTTGACCGTATCACTTCTCACGTTTGTTTTCTCAACAAAACGTAGTTTGGAGACCTCGTCTGGGATTTCTCCTGGTGAAAGATATTCTAGTGGGTGATCTCCTGTCGCCGCTCAGTCATGTAGTGTGAAAACCACAACGACTTAAAGACTCCTGATTACAAGACCGCAAGTCTTGTAGTGTAAACTTTAATTTAGCTGCTAAATGCTTCACTATGTTCACCAGCTAGTTGCTAAATTTCTTTTGTCTGCCATGTAGTGCTGCGGGTAGTATGTAGGGCTGATGAGAGCAGTGAGAGTGAACCAAAGCAGTAAAGTCTTGGGGCCTGTACTACGAAGCAGGATTTAGGGTTAGCGAGGTAACTTCAGGGTTTAACCCTTCAGGGTTTTCCATCCTACGACGGTGATTCACTTCTTAACGGGGTAGATCGCCATGGTAACTTATGCTGAACAGCTAACCTGCTCCTGAGCAGGTTATGTTCCGGATAAGACATCAACTCGTATGAAAGCACCGCCTACTGACCAATCAGAGCTCGGTGCGCGGATTGTATGATAATATGACACAAATACGAAGAAGTTACAGTCATAATCCAGGCTGAAAACAACACAGTTTAAACTGACAAATGCAGGAAGGACAGCTGGCTTGATGCTGTGGGTGCTTACCACTTTGAATTATGTTTTAATATTTTTTTTTTTTTACTTGCTCTCAAGTCCGTTTCACACCGCCGGAGTCGAGGACACAGCTGAAAGAAGGCTGAAATACTCATACATGCTGTCTCATTACCAAAGGGCATAATGACGTGTAATCTATTCATCCATTATATTCTGAAATTTTATTATAATATCACTGCCCCATCTAGACGACTATATCTGACTTTTGAGTGTTAATAAATTAATAAGTCTGTTAATTTAGGCATTCACACATTGGCAATTTTTTTCTTTTGCCAGCTGTCCTTCCTGCATTTGGCAGCTTCAACTGTGTTACTTTTAGTCTGGATTGTGTGTTTAAATTCTTCGTATTTGTCTAATATTAAAGCCTACTCTTGATTTGTAAAATGTGCCGCCCTGCTGACAGTAGACTTGTCCATACAGCCAGATTGAGAAACCCTGGGTTGATTTACTGAGTTGATAACCACCTTCATAGCATGATGTCTTTTGTTATGATTAGTTAAGCCAGATAATGAGAAGATACCCTGGGTATGTTGAACTCGCTTCGTAGGACAGGCCCTTTGGGCTGTAAAAACCAAAACAACGGGCTGAAAGAAGCTAAAACGCCCCGTGGATCTGAGGGGAGCTGCAGAGTTGGATGATGAATTCCCTTCCAACATAACCTCATTTCTCCCAGCAACCTGTATTTTTTGCATGTAAACGTGCTGCGAGAAAGCGAGAAAACAATCTGAGACGAAAAAGAGTAAGTGAGGAAAGGCAGCGAGAGGGAAAAACACACCGTAAAGATATTTAGCGTGCCGAGGTGGAAACACACAGAGAGAGAGAGATAAGGAAGAGAAAGAACCAGCGGAGAGCGAGGGAACAGTCAGAATAAAGAAAAAAGAAAAAGGAGCGAGCCGGAGATGGAAGCTGTGAAAGGGGAATAAGATCAAATGAAGGAGAGACAGCGGGGGGAAAGCAAGGAGGGAGAGTGAGAGAGAGAAGCATAGTTGACACATAAAACAAAGATGAGACACCTAGAGAGAGAGAGAGAGAGAAGAGGCTGTTGCTGGAAAAATGTAGATAGACACCTCGGAGAGAGAAAAGAAAGAAGGGAAGGGATCCAGTTTGTGGAGGGGCCAGAGAGGAGGAGGACGAGAAAGAGGAGGAAGATAGAGGAGGAGGGGGAGCTAAAGAGGAGGGGAGGGGACGAGACAGGCAGGGGAGGACCAGTACGAGGAGAGAGAGAGAGAGAGAGAGAGAGAGAGAGAGAGAGAGAGAGAGAGAGGCAGATACGGGGGTCCACAGACAGCAGCAGCGTGCAGAGTGCAGCATGCAGACTGGCCATTGACGCTGCAGTTGGATTGAACACACACATGCACAGACACACACACCCCTGAGGAGTGTATGAGAACATGCCCAGGCTGCTGTCCATGGACACACACACACTGGCAGGGCACCAGAGAGGAAATACAGCAGACCCCCGAGCCTGAGGACCTATGGAGAGCAGCATGTTTTTTGGTGAGTTTGCATTCAGATGTGTTTACATGCATCATTTCATCCTTGTTTGTGTGTGTGTGTGCAGATTCCTTCATCTAAGTCTGTGTGTTCTTAACTGTTCTGGAAAAGAACAAACTGGTTTCCATTAAGAGTGTGAAGTTACACACCTATAGGAGAACTGGGTTTTTTATGTGTGTTCACTGCATGTGCTTTATCACAGTCAAATGCAGAGTGTAAGTGCACACACTCCCCCTCTCCTAAATGTAAATGGGTTCCAGCCTGCCTGTTACTTGTTCTGGAAACTAAAAAAGATGGATAGGAGAGCTGGTTGCTGTTACAGCAGAACATAAAAAAGAAAGAGAAAGTGTGAAGTTGCCCACTGAGGGCTCCTAAAACTGTTGAATGAACCTGCTCACCAGGTAACCCCCTTTCCTCATGCTCATGTTCTGGTTTATTGGACTGAATCCCAGGTGGTTGGGCCGCTGAGAATACAAGCTTTGGATTTCATCGTGGCTATTTGACCAGCTGACTGTCCAAATAAGACGGGAGATGCCCAGCGTCGAGTGCCACTTGATATTCTGTCGGATTTTTTTAGAGAGATCCAAGGAAGGCCCCTTCCATTAGTTTTATGGAGGAGGCTTAGGAAGACTTAATGCGTGAGTGGCTCCTCGTCAAGTGCTCTTCTCACGGCTGGCTTACAGTCACATAGGAGGAATAATTACACAGGGATTCGGAGTTCTGAGGGGCTGATTTGTTAAATGAAAGACTCTTTTTTTAAATCCCGGGGATTAAAGCGATCTGAAGTTACAGACCGTAGCTTGTAAGAGCGAGAAGGATTTTCTCTTGTTATGCCATACACAGAGGAGGGGGTGTGGGGGAGTGCTGGGGAGCGTATAAATGAATAAGCTGTCAGGTGCAGAGACAGCTCTTTGAGATCCAGCACCAGTTTCGGTATGGTGTGCAGCTTCTGGAAAGCAAAGAGGTGATGCAGGTCTGGTTGGATGGATGGGTTTAGAATTTGGCCCCTTTTAACCCAAAATCATGAGAAGTGAAAGTGGAGAGGCTTCAACCAGAGAACAGCTCAGGCAGGTTCCTGTGGTTGGCGATGCTTGATTTGTCTTTTTTTTGCCAGACAAAGTACCATCTTATCTCCCAGCTCAGCCGCACAGCAATTTGTGAAATAGTCACGAAATTGAATATAACGATTCGTGTACATAGACACGGATTTCCAATTTTATTTTGCGATGGTCAGCACGAAATCAGTTCATATGTAATCCACGTAATTATGAACAGGGAAGTATAGAGAGCGGCGAACACCACATACGGAGGAGGTCGGGGTTTATGGGTGGGTCAAAAAACACAGGACCCAAGAGACCGCTATTCGTGTCCTGTGTTAAACCACTAGTCAGAGTTGATTTATTTGTCACGTAACTTCCGTACTTGAGTTACAGCACTTCCGGAGTTATTTTAACCCAAACCGCCATCTTTTCCTTAAAGCTAACTAAGTAGTTTCTGTCACGTAACGTCCCATACTTGAGTTACAGCACTTCTAGTGTTATTTCAACTCTAATCTCCATGTTTTCCTAAACCTAACTAAGTAGTTTTGTTGAATAAGCCTAACCAAGTCGATCTATTCCTAAACCTAACTAAGTAGTTTTGTTGCCTAAGCCTAACCAAGTCGATCTGTTGTCAAGTCAGAGTTCATTTATTTGCTACATAACTTCCGTACCTAAGTTACGGCACTTCCAGAGTTATTTTAACCCAAAAGCACCATCTTTTCCTAAACCTAACAAAGTCGTTTTTGTCAAGTAACTTCCGTACTTAAATTACGCCACTTCCAGTGTTATTTCAACTCAAACCTCAATGTTTTCCCAAACCTAACTAAGTAGTTTTGTTGCCTAAGCCTAACCAAGTCGATCTATTCCTAAACCTAACTGAGTAGTTTTATTTTGAAAAGACTGGAGTGTAAATTGACACGTGTCACGTGTCGCCGGACATTCGTTAGAAAACACACTAAAAATACGTTGTTGAAAGTCGTGCTGAGCGTCACGAGAAAAAAAGGAAATTCGTGTCTAGTACACGAATCAAATAGATGAAATTTCGTGACTATTTCACAAACTGCCGTGAGACTGAGTTGCATCTCCAGTGTAAAACAAAACAACAAGAGGCGTAGAGGTCACTGTTTACGTACAGGATGTGTGCCGTTTTAACATTTATGAATCCTGAGTGCACAGAGAAAATTGATGGTATCTCTTAAAGTATTAATGACACAGCTTGTTCAGCAGCTCGGCATCGCTGCTGTTTAACTGTTTTCTGTTACAGTGATTAGGTGACATGTCATGAGACTCTTGACCTCTTTGAAACAAGACACCAAATGGAAAAGAATTAACGGGTCAAAAAGGAAATGCTCCTCTTGCCTTAAAAGCTGTCCACATACGTCAAAAGCAGGCAGTAAAAGAAGTGTAACCCAGCAGGCTAATAGGTCTTGAAGTGTGCGCCGCAATCATACCAGCTATTAGTGTTGTTGAGTCGAAGGGCCCGGAGGAAATCTTCCCGGTGAGTCTGGCTTTGCGGTCGGCGTTTAGCAGCACGTAAACATCTTTTTGGTTAACCTCAGATTACAGAGCACATGGGCAGTGATTTTTGGAACCGACCCAGAGACAGCTGTGTTTATTAGGGAGCTACACTCATGACAGCAGCAAAAGCTACAGTATGCTAATCTGAAGGGGATGGAGGCAGCGGGTGTTATGTACCTCGGAGCCAAATGCATCACACGCTGGTGAAATTTGTGGAAGAATGCAGATCTTTATCCTGTAAAGGTTAATTGGAAAATCAGTGAAAGTAAAAAAAAAAAAAAAGAATGCTTTAAATCTACCCTTTGTGCTCACTTTGTTCTATTTAATAGGGGTGAAATGATTTTATCCTCCTCGCTTGAGGGGAAGCACTGATCTCAGAGCATGTTAAGGGCCACAGAATACAATCAGCACACTTCATGAAAACACAAAGGTGTTAATCACATCTGGAACGTCATCAGCATACAAATGACTTCCAGTGAAATTCAGATTTATCTAATAATTGGATTTGTGTTTGCTGAGGGGAAAGAGAAGGTTGTGTGAGAGCGAGCTTTTTTTTTATTTTGAGGCTCTCTGGCGGTGTGGACTCTCTGGACAGATGTTATCGGAGGAGCAGCCAGGTTCAGGACACTAACAGGAGGCGGACGGTGGAGGAGAGCAGCACAAGATGATTAATTATTAATGCCAGTCGGCGTCCTCCAGACATCATTTTAACTCTCTGCCTCTCTCGACATACTCCCGCAGGAGTAAAAAACGCTTCAGCCCAGATAAGGGAATCTTTCAGGAAGGGCAATGCAGAGGACGGCAAACACGTCGTGATACAGTCGCCATGCATGCACGTCTCGTCCAATGAGCTGCTCTTAATGTCTCGTACTGTATAGGGCTGCTGCATCATTAAACACAGCCTCAAAGAGAATGGATAAACAAAGGCCAGTGGGTAAAAAACTTTCATCAATTCTGATCTGTTTCAAATATTTCCAGCAGTCAGATCTCATCTCAGTTCTACATCATTACACTTCTGGGCAAAGCAAAAAAGCATCTCCGAAAGCCCCAGGTTCAGAGTGTTTCAACTGGTTTGTGGCAATTCAATTAAAATTGTGTTTAAGAATATTCACCCCTAAAGCATAATTTCAACAGACACGATAAGGGGCTTCAAAGCTGCATTAATGAGTTTTGTTGGGCCACTTTGAAAGAAACTGGAAAACACACATTTATTATAAAAATTTATACGGATAACGTGTTTGCAAACTGTTTACACATCCAGCAGAGATTAATTTGGAGCCATGACGAATGCAATGCAATTTACATTCCTTCTATAGCTGTGATTTATTGCCCTGTAACTATCTGGCTCTTTAGTCAAACTTTATTTGTATAGCACATTTAAAAAACAACCACAGTTGACCAGAGTGCTGAACATGTACATAATACAAATGAACTAGGGCTGTCAATGTTAACGCGATAAAGCATTGATGCAAATTTGTTTTAACGCCACTGATTTCTTCAACACATTAACGCAATTTGCGATTTTTAGATTGTAGCAGGCTCAGTTTTAAAGCTAGAAGATTGAAGATACTGGTATCATATGAAACTTATTAATCTAAAGAATCCATTGGTACCAGCTGTGTCATACTAGCTTGTCATAAAGGAGGTTAAATAAGCTCCAAACTTTTGCTAAATTTTGGCGAGGAAAAACTGTCATGGCCATTTTCAAAGGGGACCCTTGACCTCTGACCTCCAGATGTGTGAATGTAAATGGGTTCTGTGGGTACCCACGAGTCTCGCCTTTACAGAAATGCCCACTTTATGATAATCACATGCGGTTTTGGTGCAAGTCATAGTCAAGTCAGCACACTGACACACTGACAGCTGTTGTTGCCTGTTGGGCTGCAGTTTGCCATGTTATGATTTGAGCATATATTTTATGCTAAATGCAGTACCTGTGAAGGTTTCTGGACAATATGTGTCATTGTTTTGTGTTGTTAATTGATTTCCAATAATACATATATACACATTTGCAGAAAACAAGCATATTTGCCCACTCCCATCTTGTTAAGAGTATTAAATACTTGACAAATCTCCCTTTAAGGTACATTTTGAACAGATAAAAAGTGCCATGAATTTGCAATTAACTATGGACAATCATGCGATTAATCGTGATTAAATATTTCAATAGATTGACAGCCCTAAAATGAATATAAAGCAAGCAGCAATAAGAACAGAGTAAAAACAATAAACATAATGTGCACATAATAGCAGTAAAAGAGTTGCAGCACAACAGAAGATAAACTTAGTCAAACGCCAGGGAGAAGAGGTGAGTCTTCAGCAAACGTAAATGTTTTAATATGAAAAGGTAAACTGTTCCAAAGATTAGGGACGGCCACCGCTGCTGGTGCCGCTGCGGGTTGCACAGAGTGGGTTTTTAGAGCTTTTTTGATGAAAACAGCTGCCTGTTGCATCTGGACAGGTTGGACTCAACATTAACATCTCCAAAACTCAAATGATGTGTGTAAACTCCACCCCCACAGCACCCATTCTTGTAAATGGGGCACAACTTGAGTTTGTGGAAGAGTTCACCTCCCTGGGCAGCCTCATCAGTAAAGACAGCACAGTGCATAAAGACATCAAACCAAGGCTGGGAAAGGCTCAGGGGGCCTTCTCCCAACTCCCTTCCATCTGGAGGTCCAAGCAATACCGCCTCAAAACAAAGATGCTCTTGTACAACAGCAATGTCAAGTCCGTTCTGCTATATGGCTCAGAGAGTTGGCGAGTGATCAAAACTGATATGAGGAGAGTGGAAGATTTTCACAATGGATGCCTCAGACAAATATGCCAGATCTTTTTGGCAAAACAAAATCTCCAACCACCAACTGTACAATCACCAAGGATTATACACACAGACGTCTGAGATGGCTAGGCCGTGTGCTGAGAATGGAGCAGGACCGGATCCCGAGAGTCGCCTTAAGATGGACACCACCAGGCAAAAGAAAACCCGGGAGGCCCAAATCCCCCCTGGCGCAGAACTGTGACACAGGAGCTGGACAAGATGAACCTGTCATGGGGAGAAGCCCAACATGCTGCCAAGGACCGAATGCAAAGGAGAGAGCTCATTGAAGCCTTATGTCCCATAGGGTATGAAGAGGAGTAATTAAGTAAGTTGCATCTGGAAATGACGCGGGTGAACCACAACAATAAAGTTGTGTGCAAAATCTTATTTAAAGACTTTACTTATTTCAGTAATGTGCTTATATGTTGTATATTCTGAAATTAATTCTCCTGTAATTCAGTTATTATGCAGCAAATCGAGTGTTCCAGCATAGGAAAACTGTACAAAACACACAGAAAAGAGGGGCCTGATGTACCCGCATGGCCCACACTTGCAGGTACATCAGGCCATGATCACATCTCGTTTTATAATTTCTATTTAATTTGTATCTGGTGTTTGTTGGTTTCAGTTTGTTTGTGGAAAAATTTTACATAGACAAACATTTTTAAACCTCAAATTCTTCCATTTAACCCTCACATACTTGCTGTCAGTGGCTGCATGAGAAGTCTCCACCTCATTCACTATGTAAACACATCAGTGCCGGAGGAGGGAGATTGCACAGACGGGGGGCATGACTGACATATAACCTTGGCTTTTCATTTGTTTTGTACTCTATTTGTTTGGCTTTGACTTATTTTGATCATCTTAATAAACGCTCCTGACAGAAAACCAGAGTATAAGACCAGGCTGAAGACAAAAGAGTGAATTCTTCTTGTTACCACTGTTTTATTCAGCATAACTCCCAGGCTGCTCAGACAGTCTTCTACTTATTTTAATGACTGTCACCTGATGACCTTTCAGCGTGCTGCGGCTCTCCCGAGCGACTCTCCATGCTAAGTAGATGACAGCGTCTGCTGGAGAGACTCAGCCCACCTGGGCCCTGCACTCTGCCACCGGAGTCAAAATTTAGAACTCAAATATTAACATTTTTTAGTCAAACTCAAGTCAAATATTGACACTTCTAACAAACAAAGTGATAAATATGGTTGCCATCTGTGCCTCTCTGCCAGAGCCTGCTGTAACAGGCTCAGTGTTGGAGCATCTTGAAGTCAGCGTGGCGCTCAAAGGTCGGGGTTAAAGTTTAGATCAGCAGCCAGGGCTCATTTTCCTGCTCTGCCTTATATTTTATGCCTTTGCTGGTGTTGACAGATGATCAGGGTTAGGAGAGTTGAAACACTATCCGCTGCTGCAGGCTGGAATGTGCCTTTATGTTTGGGCATGTTTGATGGATTGCGATGGTTCCGTTACCTTTCACAACAGGAGACAAAAGAAATGCTATTTACCTTATTATACCTCAAACGGGCTGTGGTTTAGGAAGGCATGTGAGGTTAGAAGAGGTTAAATCAATTGTGTCCAATGAGGGAAAGTAAGTTCATTTACGCCAACACTCTACTATTCAATACAACTACAGTGTACTTCTACTTCACCACGTTCGGTACTTTTTACTTCACTATACTCATTTGACAGCTATAGTTAGGGATGTCACCAATACCAGTTGCATACTGGTCTTTGTTGGGAAGTTAAACAGGTCATATTCATCTCATCTCCATTATCTATTTTATATTGCTGTGAAAACAATTCCTTCAGACAACTGGATTTATTCAAGTCTCTCGCCAAAAACTCCATTTTACAAGATTACATTTGAACACATCATGATAACTTTAGAATTTACCTTTGCACAATACTCATTTTTAGAATAGAGCCTGAACATATCATAATGTAAATCAATGGCACCTCCCATTAACGTTAGCTCTTAGCTCCGTGCAGGAAAGTGCTGCTTACTGGCTGCTAACGTTATCTACGTGGACGTATAAAGAGAACTGGATACAGCGTTGTCCCGGTGGGCTCCCATTCATTCCTATGAGAGTTAGTCAGTGGCGCATGAAGCCAAAATGGTTCGACTGCCGAGTGATAAAGTACCCGGATCATCCGGCAATCTTCCACATCCATTGGGCCCATGGAGCAGGCGCAGTAGCGTTTTTAACTCCGCCTCCCAGCCCTCGCTCCAGCCTCGGTCTGGGTCTCATTCACATGAATGGAAGAAGGAAAATAATTCTGGATTCAGCTATTTGTGCATTTTACAATTTTTGGGACCTGATTGGGCTATTCAACTGTTCATACTGTGAAGTTGATTTACATAAAAAATAATGATCCGCTGATTTACAGGTGTCTCTTTCCGAATGTAAGTCTATGGGAAAAAGTATTTTTGGGCCCAATGGCATCACGTGACGGACACGGAAGTTGTAGTACCGCCATTTGGCCACTACGAAAATTTGTTTAAAAGCCCAGCGTTTATCCTGGGCGCTTGGTTTCAACTAGTGCTGTCCCGAATACCATTTTTTGGGCTTCGAAACTTCGATGAGAAATATTCGAAGGTATTCGAAGCTGTGAGGCGCGGCAGGCTGACATATTCTTCTGTCTGTCTGTCTCCATCTCCTCCATTTCAGTGCCTTAGACAGCGCTGCTGCTGCACTACTGTACACACACGCACCTCTACAGACAACAATCAGCGATATCTGTCTGAGAATAACTAATAATAATTGATGCTGAATATGAATAATGTTGTGGGATTATTCCTTATTTCATGGGCTATTTGGGGATATATACATTATTACATACACATATATATTAGATAGATATATAGATATATTTATTTATTTATATCTGTACATAGTAGTTAAATATTAATAGTAGTCAAATGTTTATGTCAACCTTGTTCAGCTTTGTTGTCCCTGCTTTTATCTGTATGTCTATTTCTGAGCATGTACATTGAGAGCAACAAAATACCGGAGTCAAATTCCTTTATATGTGTTTACACTTATTTAGCCATTAAAGCCGATTCTGATTCAGAAAGTGATGCTCATTTAAAAAGTTTTAAAAAGTTCTCCTTTCACCAGAAATCCTTATTTTTTTAAAAGACTTTTTCAAACCTGTTTGTAGGGATAACAATATCTGCTTTTGGTCTATTTCTTTGGTCCAGACTGAATTATCTCTACAACTAGATGGATGGATTGTCATGAAATTTGGTTCAGACATGATGCCCCCCTCAGGATGAATTATAACAACGTGGGCGATCCTTAACTTTTCATCTATCACCATCATCAGATTTGAATTTGTCCAGCACTTTGGTTTATGACCAGTTACCTACAAAACTAATGGCATTCCCATCAGCTTCAGCTGTAGGATTCTTCGTGTTTAGTGCTAATTAGCAAATGTTAGCGTGCAGCAGCTTCAGTGTCCCATCTGTGTCTTTACATGATGCGTTCAGCCACAGTTTTGAGTGACACAATCACTATAGTTACACACGTAAAATGGAAATAGACAGCTGGAACGTATCTGTTTCTAGCATGGCTGACTCTTGTCTGCTAAAAACATATGATCAGCGTATAACATTTGAGACATTGTTATAGTTTAAACTGCAGCATTAAAAAGTAATAGTAACACAATAGTATGATATAATAGAGCATACATTCTGCATGTCTATGTACTTACATAAGTCAGATTGTGAATGTAAGACTTGTATTTGTAATGAAGTGTTTTTAGATTATTGTATTGCTGTTTTTACTCACGTAAAGGATCTGAATACTTCTTCCATCAGTGACTGTGTCAATAGAAAAATTTGAGACTTTACTGTGAAACTAATCACTTCTGTGTGATGTTATAGAGTATAGACTCAGGCTTCAACCGTGGTGACACATCCGATTTCATCTCCTATCACTCAGCAAACCAAACACGACCGTATCAAACAAATTCACGTTTCATTTTGTCACTCTTCATCTCGCTGTGGACTAATCCCACACATCAGGCCTGCTGCTGTGTTCGAACGGCCTGTTTTGACTGTCAGTGGTGGATTTGGCCGGGTGAGGCGTGCCTGCGGGCTGACGTCAGGCCGGCATGTCGAGAGATGGCACGGTTGGATGATCTCTACAGAAGGACATGCTTTGCTAAAATTGGGACTAAGACGTGCCTCCACATGAGAGACGGCATGTGATCTTTTTCCAACAGATGGCAGCGCTCCGGCGACTGGAGGGAGAAGACAGAATGAAAGAAGGGGGGACAGTCTGTGTTTTTTCCCTTTTCTCCTCTAGTCTTTATGACTTTTGCTTTTCATTTACCCCTTACCACTGCCTGGGGACCCACACGTGGCAACCCTTGTTTTTATTTGTCTCAAGACGGCGGTTTGATACTGTATCTGCCAGAGCTTTAGCGCCATGCTGGCCCAGAGTTCCACTGTTGTTAAACGTGCAGCGTTTTTAAAAAAAAAATCATCCCTCTGGTTCTCATTACAGCTTTGCGAAATGGCTTCTTTAATTCTGAGTGTTTTGGAGGGCTGTGACGGTTCTCTTTGCCTCTTTTTTTTTTGATCCCGTAGTGATGAAATCAGCCCTGTGCTGTTTCCAATTGGTGGTTTATAAAGCGCTCTGCTGGCGTGGCGCTCTCACATGACAATAAAATTGAAGTATTTACTTTTGTTTTTCCTAGAGATGTGAGGGCCAGGCCTCTCTTGCCATTGACTCCCCTCATAAGACACACTGCATCTGTTGCAGTCATCGACTATTTGTGGGGACAATTTCAGAATGAGAACATCTGATTCGGGGCCGTGCAAGATGCAGTCACTAAACTTTACTGGTGTGTTGTTGCGATCGAGTTGAAGGGCGAGGTTGAAGATGGGTGTGGTCCAAGCAAGGACGTCACGATTTTGCGTCACGGCTGGAAGATGGTCTCTAGTTTGTGTCTGTTTGTGATTACAAGAAGTAACCAAATTCAAAGGATCCATGAGCCAATTTATCACAGACACGATCTTTGAGCTAATGGAGATTATTCCCTTATTAACTGTGGTGGTTGAAGTGTTGAAATACTTGTCAAGTACAAGTAGAAACCTCAGAATGTACAAATACTCCATTGCAAGTAAAAGTCCTGAAATCAAAATGTATTAGTATTAGTAAATAGGGTAAATAAACATGCATTAGTGCGTACTTATACATCAAGCGTAAAAATGCTGATTGTGAAGAATGGACCCTGCCATTATCAGTGTATATTACAGCAAATTTGATGAGCATGTAATTCAATAATTAAGTAATTGTGTAATGCCATAATGAAAATCTCTGAAAGGTGTGAGATTCAAGGTATTTTGCCTCGAACACTGAGAGCGTTAAAGTTCATTCCTGACCTCGGGATCAATATCTCACGGACTTCTTCAGCTGAGATGAGCTTGAAAAGCTCTGAGAGAGCTTACAATTGGACCTTGAGTTGATACTTTGTCACAAACATTGGACATTCAGGGGCGAATTCACAAAAGGGTTGTGCAGCTTTTGCGTCACTAAACCTGCACAAATAAGTCAAAAAGAAACCATCCACAAAGGATGAAATGCACCCATAACTGCAAATATCATCTCCTATTTGCATGTATATACTGTAGGTAATGATATGGATACATTTGGCACAAAATTGGTCCCTTTCTATGCAAATGAGCCTCACTTCAATGGCAATTTTATTTATACAGCACATTTCATTACACACAAAAACACAAAAACAGTCCAATATACAAAGATTGGTGCTAATAGCCACACACAGTTACAGTGAAATTATTATAGTTTTCAGAGAGTTGGTGGTAACTGAAGCAAGTTCATACCATTTCTCTCTGGTTTAAATTCCCTGCCTGAAGTTTTGAGGAAGGCCTCGGCACCTAGGCCGTCAGGACCTGAAGCTTGCGGTCTGAAATTTCATTTTTGTTTTTCTCTCTGCCGTTGTTCTGTTCTTGGCGCAAAAACAACATTTATACTTTGCAACATGGATAATTGCATCAGACCCAAGAAAAGGGGAAAATTGCACTCAGCTGCAAAACGTTATGGGCGTGTTTGCGCTGTAATATCATTAGCGCAATATGTTTTGTGAATCTGACCTTGAGACGGGATAGATAGCGGTTGCAAGTGATGCAATCCATTCTTTGTGAATTCGACCGTCAGTGTGAAAGCATGGAAATCCCCAAAATTGGAGACAGAGACTAACGTTTTGAAAATTTGTAATAAAACAGGAAAATGTATGTAATGAAAAATTATTTTTAATCAAATGATAAAAAAATTGCAATGAAAAATAAAATTCCTATTTATTTATTTGAGCAATTCATTCTTGACCTTGGGACCTGTATGTGTGATGAACTGGTCTCAACTCAATGTCCATTAAGTAGTTATTCTGGAGCTTTCAATCAGCTCTTTGGAGCTTTTGAAAGCTAAGAAAAAGCTTGTAAGTAGACCTTTAGTTGAGTTTTTTTCCCCCACAAACATTATAAATTGGGTGTTAAAAGCCTGGAAATCCCCAAAAATTTAGTTAGAAAATGAAGATATGATGAGTTTGTGATAAAATAATGAAAAATGTCACTTTTAAATGATGGAAATCCCCTAAAAGATACAAGGTTCAAGTTTTTTTTCCTGGGTTGAAGCATTAAAACCATCCAAACTGGAGATTTTGGGGATTTCCATGCTATTAGATGAGTTACAACCCACTGTAGAAAATTAGAAACATTGTTTTTACTCCTTAAATCAACTCCCCCTTTATAAGCACTGGAACTAATGTAATGGATGACTGCTTTGGCGGCCTTGTTGGCACAGGTGTTAAATACTTAAATAGATGACTAACACAGATAAGATGTTACACAGTGCAAAGAAACATTGTCACACAGACTAAACAAACACACTGATGGTTCACTTTGATATAAACTGGCTGATTTTGGCCGAGGCTTCTGTCCCCGTTGCCGTCTGCAGTTCAACATGTTGCCTTTGCTCTCCCTCCTGCAGGTAACACATGTCAAAATGGCCTCATGCCCACCCTGCTCCGTCCCACCCTGCCTGCCATCCAGGCTTCGCTGGGCATGAAGCAGTTTCTCCCGTTTCCATTGGATACTGCCTCAGCGGTGAGCCTCTTCCCGGGATTCAACACGGTGAGTCTCATGACCGTCTTTAATCTCTTGTGTTTCCTGTGATCTGCTCACAGGCTTTCAGACGCTGTTTGACCCTCGCTAAGGATGTTTGACTATAAACCCCCTTTTTCTGTTAGGAAACATGATGACGTTTTTTATGTGAAGCATTAAGTGGAGGCAGAATAATTCTCTCAACACCTTAGTTAACGCTGGCAAGCAAGTTTTGTTGGTTTGTTTTTTTAACAATGGCTGAAGAAAATACGAGTTTCTCTCCAAATGTTCAGTCACTCACTCTCCGGGAATGTGAGTGTTATTTGAGAAAGTTAACATTAACCAACAGGACCAGATTAGCTGACCTCTACGCTGCTGGCAAACTAGTCTCCTAGCGGCGAGGAGTGAGGCAGCGGGACGGTTAAACCCAGCGGTTAAACCCTGCCGCTGCCACAGCCTGCTGTTGGGCTCATTTTTTGTAACCAGTGTTGCTTGAAAGCATGGCGGAATTAACAAACTAGCTATGTAGCCAGCCGTCCAACCAGCGGGCTGGTGGCCAGCGGCAGCGCTGTGAAGATAAATATGTCTTTGGATGCTTATAGTTAACTACCCTGCAGTAAAGTCAGTCAAAGCGAGAGTTGTACAATATCAGCGAAGCGTTTCAGAGATGGAGAGAAAATGTGACATTTTCTCTCCATCTCTGAAACGCTTCGCTAATATAGAGTGCTACAAGAATGAGTCCTAAAACCCAGAAATAAGTTAGCATTTTAGCACTTAATGTGTTTTTAGTTAGATGCCTGAAATAAGATCTGTGATTAACACAAGCTTAAGAATTTTTAAAGGTTTTGTTCTACGACATAAAATACATCAATAAATACCCCACTCCTGAATTTTGAAGCCTTAATGTGTCTAAAAAAAAAGGCGGTTGCTAACAAGCGGCTAAATGAGACTACTAAACGTCATCACGCCGACTCGTCTGCCTTTATAGCCTTGCTGCGTATACTCACGCTCATGCGACCGTGATGTAGTTTGTCTATAGCTTAGCTGTTTACTTCTGGTAATTGGATTTACACGTCAAAAATCATAAAAGTGGTGTTCATTTGTAAAGATTATCTTGCTGAACAAAACGGGAGTATCCTAAATGTGTGTTTTCCACAGAGCTTATTTTCTGCAATAATCCAAAAGCCAATGGAAAAATCCCATTGGCTTTTTGTCGAGGGAACCCAGGGCGATGCTAAACTTACAAAAATACATCATCCCTGGAGCACTCTATTGTAGCTTGCTAGAGCTTTGAATCACAGTTTGTCATCCCAAATGTATGTGATATTGATTGTGGCACCCAACAACACAGTAAGATGATGTTTTAGATGTGTAACTTTAGCGAACTACTCTGAGGTGCTTCGGTTTGCCTCCAGTTTTCCCTTTGTTTTGCCTCCAGCAAATACCGTGACGTAAACATGACGTCAGCTGTAAAGGGTCTATGGGAGATATGAGGATTCCACATCTATGACCTCTACATATCTCTAAAATATTCATATTTGGAGACATCTTTATTTAAGACTGTTAGCAGCTTTATGGCAGTGAGATCTGACCTCTCTCAACCTCATTTTGGTCAAGTCCATGCATCTGTCTTTTTCTTTATAAAATGCTCTCTCTCTCTCTAATATTATACATCTCATTGAAATGATGCTTTTGAAGCTTTAATGCAAGACTTTGAAAAATTGTTGTTTAATGGTTTTGACACTCCACTTAAGAGGAGTTTCTGTGGGAGAAATGTACGTTTTGTTATGCAAACACTTATTCACTGTGTAGAAGTCTCTGACCGTTTCGGTGTATTTCTATTATTGAAACCATATCATCATTTCTCTTTTAGTCCTGCAAAAAAAGCAGAGAAGCATTCATGGAAACTGTGTGATTATTCTGATGGGCACTTACTCTCCAGACAGTTTGCATATTTCTTACTCTATCTTGGAGATTTATTGACAGCTCTGTCTTTAGGCTCTGAGATCAAAACTCATTAACTGAGAGCAGGTTATTTCTCTTTGAGGAATTTGGCTGCCGAGTCCAACTCATCTCCTTGTTAACATTCACATCTGTTTTTATTTTTAACTCCGACACAGAAACATATTTTACCGTAGAAATTGTTGCCAGTTGGCACTCTACTTGTCCAAAACATTATAGACGTTTATTTGAAATGTGCAGTAAGTGCCGGTGTTTTGAATGTCTCTTTGAAAACCTCAATTTCTCACAGTAACAGCTACGGTACGAGTGCCTTTCAGTGCATCGTATGTGAGAAATTCTGAGAGCAATGAAAGTTTGCAAAACATGCTCCACATTGCACTAATGTCAGTCTGGAATATGATAGGGTTGATGGGTGTCTCCTCCTCCTGAGATTGCAATATGTCGTGCAGTAAATGTTGGAAACTGGGAAAATAGAGACAGAACACTAACACTTAAACAGCAGGTCAGCTGAACGTGCAAAATGTGGACTTTGTCTAGAGCAAATTCAACATATATGAACTATACAGTTTCCAACATGAATATTTACTTGAGTTTAAAGTCAGCTTTTGTTTCAGTGACATTCCTAATGTCTTCACAGTTAGTACTAACTTATTTGACGTAAACATCCTTGAATGCCATTATGGTAAATGGACTTGCATTTATATAGTGTCTTTCTAGTCTTTCAAAGTGCTATTCAGCATTCACCCATTCACACACATTTACACACTGATGGCAGAGGCTGCATACAAGGTGCCACCTGCTCATCAGGATCTAATCTAATTATTCACACACCGATGGCACAGACATCGGGAGCAATTTGGTGCTCAGTGTCTCGTCCAAGGACACTTCGACATGCGGCCTGGAGGAGCCGGGGATCGGGGATTTACATTGAATCGATCTCAGCTATGTGTGTTTCTTCTCGGGTCTGTTGTTGGAAAGAAACCTCAATCTTCTTGTGTCTTCTTTGTGTCAGTGATGGACATCCTGGCAACAACTCTCTTATAGAGTTATAAATATCGTGATACTGGCGCTGGTATTACTTGGTATTGGATCAAAAGCAAATGTTGTATCGTCCGCCTCTACCTCAAGGTCCACCTGCTAGCTTTTATAAAAAATGTGGTCACATGATAACAGGTGGTTATATTTCTGGGGGGGATCGTAACCCTCTGTCTCTGTCTCTGTTCAAGGATGATCTCTGGCATCAACCAAATTACATTTATATACAGATAATTACTTAATTACATAATGAGGAAATGTTAATTAACGTATATGTCAATTTGAAAATGTTCATGCTAAAAAGTATAAGTAAAATGTTCGCTGTCAACTTTTTTTTTTTTTTTTTTTACAATATCTGCTCTTGCAATACAATTAGAGCTGAAATGCCGGAAATTAATTGATTATTATGTTCTCATACCAACTCGTCACATACCGCCCTTTGGCGGGCACTACCCTTGGTATCACTTTAGGATTAGGCAACAAAACCACTTAGTTAGGTTTAGGAAAAAACTATATGGTTGGGTTAAAACTACTACGTTTGTAAAGTGAAAATGAATCTTGAAACGTGAACACGGGACATGAACAAACAGCTAGTTGTAACGTGAACGTGAAACTTGATAAACGGGACACAAACAGCAGTTTCCTGGATGAAAGCCTTCCATCCACCTCCCCTCCCTCCCGCTCTGTGTTTGAGACGGGCGGGATTCATTGTTGTTTTTCAAGCAAAAAAGCCAAACGTTTCCTTGTGCTAGCAACTGAAATGTGAAGATTTCCTACATTTCTTTGTATCATGTGGTTTTAAACTAATGATCTTTAGTTTTTGGACTATTAGTTGGAAAAAACAAGCCATTTGAAACGAGTATTTGGGATCTCCGAAATCACCCATGTTTCCAGTGCTCTTTGACATTTTACTGGCCTAATGATTGATTAATCAATAATGAAAATAGTCATTAGTTGCAGCCATGAACACAATAATGATCCCTTCCTGTGTCATGCTGTGAGGCTTGCTGTTCACATATAATTATATCATAGTTATTCTATTTATCTGTTGTTATTTTGATGTAGAACAATTTTGAAATAATTCCAGCTCATTGTGTTTTTTTTTAAACAGGGGTTTAAACAGCTTTCTGAAATGCATGCGGCTACACAGACCTTATTGGATTTGCAGTCGGTGAGGCGCTACCATTTAAATGGAGCACTCCGATGTGCACTTACTGTACCAGGACTCATGTGTACACTCGTATGGATCTATTGATTCTTCTTTTAAAAGTAGAAAGTAATTATGAGGAAGTATGTGGCCTCGAGCAGCTCGAATCAGCGAGGTCATCAAAAAATACGATGACTCCTAGAAAAAGAAAAAACCCTGACAGATAAAAGTCTAAAAGGTTTTTTTTTTCTTTTGAATTACAAGGATAGCTCAATTTAAAATCTGCTGGAATGAGAGGTTGAAATATGGAGCACAGATGGATAAGAGTGAGAAAAAAACATATGAAGGAACAAAACAGAAAAGTTAGGACATTGCGGAGATAACCCATGGGAAGATTGTTTCATGAGAAAGTTCAGGAATACTGCGTCCCTTTTCTCGCCCTGTCTAATCTGTATTTAACAGACTTGTCTGCAGATAATGAGTAATACACTGGGAAGCCTCCAAGTGGTGGAAAGCTGATACTAGATTAACACAAAGTAATCACCTCTCGCTCTCTGAAGCACAGACACACACACACACACACCATTCCTGCTCTTTCAACCCTTCGCCTTTCTCTCTCTGTTTCCCTTTTTGTCGCTCATTCTCTCAAACTTTCCTCCGAGCTCCTGAGTTCCTATAATCACCAGCACAGTTGTAAAAGCAGGAGAAGCTTTATAAACAGGTGTTGTGCTGCCCCCTTTTTCGGCGCTTTCAACACCAGTGTAAGTTTGGTTTCAAGGGTGCAACAAAGAAGCCTGTTTGCCAGCTTGGAGGTCTGATCGGGTTTCTTTATGTGTCACGCAGACCTCGGCTTCCTGGCTGGGAAAAGATGTTTCACAAATCTTATAAACTGGAAGAGCTGAAATCTCAAATCAGTGCCAGAGAGTGAAAGTCCTGGATTCAAATTATTAGTTAGTTAAAGCTGGGAGCAAATTGTACTCAGATTATCTGAAGTAAAAATATACTCTCCATGAGAAGAGTGAAATCCTTGGATCTCCAGGGATTTTTTTTTTCTTTCAGATTATCTGAAGAAGGTGAGAAAGAGGACAAATAGAAAAATAAGAGAAGAAGGCAATAAGGGTATGAAGGACAGGTTGAAAGAAATAGAAAGGAGAAGTAAAAAGGACCAGCCCAGTTGCACAGCAGTTCGTGAAATAGTCACAAAATTGTATGTATTGATTCGTGTACAGACACGACTTTCGCATTTTTTCCGTGATGGTTAGCACGAAATCAGCTCGTATGTAATGTTCGTATGCGAACGCCGCATAGGGAGGAGTTTATGTGTGGGTCAAAAAACACAGGACATTCACCGAGGAGACTGGTGTTTGTGTCCCATGTGAAACCAGAAGTCAAAGTTGATTCATTTGACACGTAACTTCCGGAGTTATTTTAACCCCAACCGCGATCTTCTCCTAAACCTAACTAAGTAGTTTCGTTGCCTAAGCCTAACCAAGTCCATCTTTTCCTAAACCTAACTAAGTAGTTTTATTTTGAAAAGACTGGAGCGGAAATTGACACCTTCGTTACGTGTTGCTGATGCTGAGCGTCATGAAAAAAAAGGGGAAATTTGTGTCTATGTACACGAATTGCCGTGAGACTGTGTCACTTCATAATTTTATCCTGTTAGATATTTGTGTACAATTGTAATAATTAGCAGATGAATTCTTGAGTCATGGCCAAAACCGTGTTTTGTGAGGTCACAGTGACCTTGACCTTTGACCACCAAAATCTAATCAGTTCATCCTTGATATCAAGTGGACATTTGTTCCAAATTTGAATTGAAGAAATTTACTCCAGGCGTTCCTGAGATATTCACGAAAATCGACCGGACGGAGGGACGTATGGACGGACAACTCCGGCCACAGCTGTCACCGGTGTGGAGGCATAAAAAGTATTGACGGGTAAAAAAGAAACTATATTTTATGGATTTATCTCATGTTAAATGTTAAATATGGAGTAAAAAGGGGGGTTAGGGTTAGATTTCCTTCTGAAATGTAGCAGATTTTAAGTATAAAGCTGTACAAATGGAATTGATAAAATATGTTCTTAAGTGAAGTACACAAATAACTTTAACTAAGAAGTTGATTTCCGCCTGCACATGTGGGCAATATGGCTTCAGTCAAGCAGTTTATTAGAAGATGTGGATCTCTGATTCTAATCATGCACAGAAACCGAACAGCTGTTCGATTGAGTGCAGCAGATTTTGTGATTTGCAGATGAAGCTGAAACTAGTTTCCATCTGAACTCCCCCTGACAGCGCTCTCTTTATATCCGCCTGAGATGAGGTCAGATTTGCTTACGTGCCTCCGGGGCTCAATAAACATTTACACTTCCTTATTTTCAAAAAACACACCAAATAATCCTATAGATGATGACAGTTCTCCCATTAACGCTTCATCCCAGAAGCAACCACATTATTGGAAGTATTTTTCATATGTGGTACAAAAGAAAATAGATGATAGTGAAAGTGTGTGCGTGTCCACACCTGCATGAAATGGGACTTATACCAAAGTGTCTTGTTGAGCAATCTTGTTCTGGGCTGAGTGACTGACACAATCAAGTGTTTAGCCGGAGGGAAAGAAAGGATGTTTGTTATCCCACTGCATTTCCTCCCTCTCTCTTTTGTCCCCGGCGGGCCTCTTAATTCAAGGAAATGTAACAGAAAAATGTGGCTTCAAGACATAAAAAAAGACTTCATGCATGTAACTACATGTGCTCTGAGACACACAGGGGGTAAAAGGGTCTTTCAGGGGGCTCAAGTTCGAACGGAGCCTTCGGACAAACATGATGTAGTTAAGAGTAGAGTAGAGACAACACAGTCTCACGGCAGTTCATGAAATAGTCACAAAATTTAATCTATTTGATTCGTGTACATAGACACGAATTTCAATTTTTTCGTGCATTTTCTCTTCGAATGTGCAGCAACACGTGACACACGTTTCAATTTCCACTGCAGTCTTTTCAAAATAAAGCTACTTAGGTTTAGGAAAAAATCAACTTGGTTAAGCTTAAACCTGGCCTTAACGAACGTTAAAAATGTGAGAGACCCCACACATAATGATATGTTATGTTAAATTGAACAGTCTTGTTCCTATGGTGTGTGGAGAGCAATAATTTGGCCAAAACAGCACACCACACACTAACCGATTCCATTGATGAAGTCTCAACTGAAAAAAACGGAAAACCTCCAAAATCTCTCGCGATCATACGTAACTTTAGTGTAAACATCAAGGCGGACGATGGGCAGGAAGAAATTAGCAAAGTTAGTTTTTGCACTACTTGTGAAATTTCACAAACAATGGATGAAGTCATGGAGACACGTTAAATAAACACCCGCGTTGTTGCCACAAATCAACAAGTTGGTCCTCCATTTCTGAGGTCCATCTTCTATTTTATGCTTCGCATTTTACATTAGCTCATGCATTAGCTGTGGTCGCCATGACAGCAGTGGTTGTCCCTCCTTCTTCAGTCAGCTTGGTTCCCAATTGGCTGTCGTTCTTTCCCACGTGACTGCTTCATCGGCTGTCTTCGGGGGTTCCCCACACACAACAGGATATCCGATCGTAAATATTGAACATCTTTAATGTCTACGATTTGAAATCGGTGCAGCCAGGATGGATTTCCAAGAAGATTGGGGGATGTAAAAAAAACACTCTTAACATACCTCACACCACAGGAACATCCGATAAGATAATCTTTGCTGCTTTGCTCACAATTGTCAGGAGGGGGGAATCGGGCCCAAAATCGGCTTGATTCTTGTGTAGTGTGTACCGGGCATTAAGCAACAAAACTACTTAGTTGGGTTTATGAAAACATCGCGGTTTAGGTTAAAATAACACCGGAAGTAGAGTAACTTGAGTACGGAAGTTACGTGACAAATAAATCAACGTTGACATCTGGTTCCACATGGGACACAAACACCGGTCTCCTGGGCGAAAGACCATCACGAAAAAAATGGAAAAGTCTTGTCTATGTACATGAATCAATACATTAAATTGTGTGACTATTTCACAAACTGCTGTGCGGCTGGGCTAGTAGAGAAGCAGATAGGGACATGTTGTTTTAGTGGTGTTTTTATTAGCAGGTGTTGAGCAGAGTATGCCCTACTTCTGTTTCTTCACCCCCAACACCACAAGGGTGCTGACTGATTTGGTCAGTCAGTTTTTATCGATGTGTTATTCTAATATGTCATATTTTGATATGGGTGTTGTTTTAATACAGTTTCATGCTTTTTGATTTAAACAGGAATCGAGTATCTATCCATCTACAGTGCATTCAGAACGTATTCAGACCCCTTCACTTTGTTACGTTGCAGCCTCATTTCCCCCCCCCTCATAAATCTTCACTCAATACCCCGTAACGACAAAGCAAAAACAGGATTTTAGATTTTTTTGCAAAAGAAAAGTGAAATATCATATAATATAAGTATTCAGACCCTTAACTCAGTACTTAGTTGAAGCAGCGCTTACAGCCTCAAGTCTTCTTGTTCCAACTCTGTCTCCTAAAAAAAATTATGTTCCCACACAGCTAAACTGTATTCTCAATTATAGTTTTAAGGGAAACGTATTTTCTCCCTGATTACGGACAGGTTTAAACACATGGTTAATGTTGTAAATTAAACTTAACAACAAATGTTATGTTAATTAGGCTACGGACGTAAAATAAAATAAGTGAAGGTTGACTTTTGATTTCACACGGGACAGGCTGGAGCCCAGCTCTAGAAAGAGTCCTGGTTGTTCCAAACCTCTTCCATTTAAAAAAATGATAGAGGCCACTGTGCTCTTGAGAACCTTCAATGCATCTGATTTTTTGAAAGCCTTCCCCAGATATGTGCCACGACACAATCCTGTCTATGAGCTCTGCAGCCAGTTCATGACTTGGTTTCTGCTCTGATGTGCAGTGGCAGCCGTGAGACCTGGAGTGTGTGTGTGCCTTTCCCAATCATGTCCAATCAGTTGAATTTACTACAGGTGGACTCCAATCAAGGTGATCAAAAGGCACCTGAGCTCAATTTCAAGTGTCGTAGGAAAGGGTCTGAATACGTATGTCAATGTGATATTTAGTTGTTTTTTTTTTCTTTCTTTTTAATAATTTGCAAACATTTAGAAAATCCTCTTTTCGCCGTGTATGTGTAAGTGAAGTGGGTCTAAAAAAACAACACAATTTGTGCACACAATAATAAATCATGCACATAAATAACTGATTGTACTCTTATTCTCTAACTCTTATTGTGTGCACAGATTGATAATTTTATGTTCATGAATTAAATAGTATTGTTATTATTCGGACATGTTTATGGGATGTCAAAGATAACACAATGTTGTTTAAAGGGTAAAACCTGTTTATTATATCCACATACATACATTATCTCCATCAAAAATCTAAATAAAAATACATTGAACCCAAGCCGCACCTTTACATTAGCTTGTCAATTTCCAGTGTTTATTGTACCGCATTTATAAATTCACATTTACTTTGCACCAATTCTTTTTTATTTGTAAGCATGAATTAGTTGTCTCAAAGGCTCTGGAACAAGCAGATATCCCCATCTTCTTATTTAATCTATTTCTGGACAATTAACTATATTGTGGTGTAAATCAAAATTGCCATATCAAATTCCATTGTGGAGAATTAAATCTATATCTCCAACCTAGTTAGACCCATCAGAGTCAGGGTCCTTATTCTAATTCTCAGCAGCCCCTCTCAGTGACACATCTAGGAAATTAATTAAAACATTTCTGGTGCAAACAGAATTTGTGCAACAAAACATTCCTCATCTGTTTTCATATCAACAAGGAAGTGATTCAGTGTGTTCAGGTTTGTTTCACCTTGGGGCCAGAATTTGGATTCAGAGCGGCTAAAATAAAGGCGAAAAACAACGTGTCACATTTTGTTACATCCCTCTCATCGCTGTTGGGTGAAAAAATTCAAAAATGTTCACAAATACTAAAGAAGCAATATATGGTGCCTTCAAATGGGGTCGTGTTTTACCGTGTTTACGAGATGAGTCCATATGAACGCCCCCCTCTTGTGGTATTCACGACCTTGTAGGTGGAAAGTTTCTGAAAGCTCCGAGTTCACGAGTTGTGACGTGTTTGTTGACGTTGTCAGAAATGGCGGAGGCCATGGAAATTCATTTTTCGGTGCATAATAAGTAAATATATTGTAATTTTAGTTGTATATTGTTTTTCTTCATTATTTTATGGTAAATCTGAGGAAAATGTCGGTATTCCCAACGGCCTCATCTTTCTCCTCTGTCATTATGCCTTTGCATTTACTGCATTATGTTACCCACTTGCTACCTTGCTAGATTGTTAGCCTCTGTGGCTTCTAGACGCCGACAGTAACGTTAATATTACCGTTGCTTAGCAGCGGTGTTCTCACATCTTAACCAGTTGAACGCCAAGCATATCGTGTACACGACTTCCCATGTTGTAAACTTGAGTTCATGAGTTTCATTTGAAGGCACCATTAGTCCTTTAACTGATTGACACACCTGTTAACCCAAACACACTGCATGTGTCAGGATGTGTTGCTGTTGAAACTTGAGGATGGCACATAGTTACTTTGCAGCGAAGAAGAGGCCAGTTCAGAGTAAAAGAAACGGAGAGTGAGCTTTGAAGAACTTTTGGGATTGCTCTACAACTTTCAATTGATTCAATCGTGGAAGAGTTATTGAAATTGCCACCTTGAAAGAAATGGAGCAAACCAGAGAAGAAAACGGGGAGAAAGGAGGGAGAGCTCAACAGGAACGGGTGAGTTTTGGAGTGTAATGAAAGAGAAAAGTGAAAGGGGGTAAAAGTAGTTTTCGGTTTAACAGAGTGGAGGAGGTGTGTGTGTGTTTGGGTTGTCTTTCTTTGGCCCTGAAAATAAGATCTATCTTGCCGGGAGCCTACATTTGTCTTGGAGAAACAATACAAACTCCATTTCCCCCCGCAGAGTAATCAGGATTGTGATTTATCGATTCTGCGCGCAGATCTGCACGCTGGGAGATTGCTTTGTAGTCCTGCAGCAGCGGTGACACACAGGCCTCCGTCTGCACCCGCGACAGCATCACAGTCCATTTCAATGTGTACCCACACTCGCTAAGTCAATGTTAGCATCAATGGCTGTAATGGAAATGTGCTCTTTGACAAAGCACGGTGAAGTGAGAGGAATTCTTTTGTGCGTTCAGCGTTCTGGAAGTAAGAAATCCCATTTGTTTTTGTTAGGTTGACAGTTGGAGCACTTCCAAGAATCACATATCTGATTTGTTTCTAATCTATATACTGTAGGTCTGGTGTTGCGCTCATTGATGGCTGTTTTATAGAAACAGTTGTGCTTTGTAGGCGAGATAGATTAACCCTCCTGTTGTCTAACGGGTCAAACGTTTCCTGTTGGTGAGTTTAACGGCAGAAAAAAACCCATAAATAAAAAAATGTCAGCATGAAATCTGATTTGTGTCCGCAGCTCTCCGTAGCAACAGAAGCTGAGGCTCATCTTTAGCTTATTGGCCCTTTTCACAGCAGCCATTTTGACATATCATAGCAGGGTAAACACAGGTGTAATTAATTACATTAATTATGGCCCTGTCCCATTGAGGTGCTGGTATGGTGCATGCTGGCTCACTGGAATAACTGTGACGCACTAAATAGAATAGAATATATGAATTACATACTGCTCTTAGATGCTTTTTGATTTTCCTGTAACGCAAGTACTGATGCTATGGAAAATGACGTTTACTTTGTTCACATTTATTTAACAGTATCTCAACTTCACTACAAAGTTCTTCTTCTTCTCACAGCTTTTGTGGTGGCAGCTCTACAGTTCTTGGGCACAATACCTACCCTTATATAGTGTTTAGGGGGCGTTACCTAAACTAATACCTGCCCTCATAGTGTTTAGGGGGGTTACTTATGTTAATACATGCCCTTATATAGTATTCAGGGGGCGTTACCTAAACAAATACCTGCCCGTATATAGTGTTTAGGGGCGATAAGTATGCTTATACTTTCCCTTATTGTTTAGGGGGCATTGCCTAAACTAATACATGCCCTTATAGTGTTTAGGGGGCGTTTCTTATGTTAATACATGCCCTTATATAGTATTTAGGGGGGATTTGCCTATGCTAATACCTGCCCTTATATTGTTTAGGGGGCGTTACCTATGCTAATCATTTCCCTTATTGTTTAGGGGGCGTTACCTATGCTAATCCTTTCCCTTATTGTTTAGGGGGCATTACCTATGCCAGGACCTGCCCTTATATAGTAATTAAGGGGCGTTAATACTTTCCCTTATTGTTTAGGATGCGTTGCCTATGCTAATACCTGCCCTTATATAGTGTTTAGGGGGCGTTACCTATGCTAATTGCATTCAATTGGGCACAGGAGGCAATTTATGATCAGGTGGGACTCATCATTCAGCACAACGGGTAAGAACGTTTGGTGCATCTGGAGTTGACTTCTCTTATTTTTTCTCTCAACAGAAAATGAAGATATAAAATATAGAATATAAATATAAGAGAAATTTAAGAGAACGGTGCTGCATGAGGCCAAATGTTGCCATTTTGCGGCTGGATGTGTGAATAGGCTGTTGCTACCACGTCAGCCATAACACCTAGGGTTGAATTAATTAAAACTGGTGGCAATCACGTCATCTCAGAGACATTGAAATTAGTATTACACTAAAGTTAGACGCATTTCTGACAATAATGTATGATCTAATCTAATCTAAACCTACGTATTGTTACATCTTCGAGGAGACTCCTATTCTATTTTGTTGGATATCATTAAAAGAAAATCTTCAAAAAGGGATTTACGATGGTAAAAATACTTCCAGAACGAGCAGCTCCTCTCTCTCTTAAGCTTCATCCTCTTTGTTTTCTTTATTGTTGACTTTCAAATGACAAATGATCACTCAGTATGAAGATAAAATGAAAAGAACAAAGGGTGAGTCAGCGCTGTTTTGCAGACTCTCATTTGATTTACACATGTCCCATAAACATCTAATGGACTCTATAAATTGTATTCCTGGGGGAAGTGTGCGAGCCCGCAGAACGGCGGGGAATGATCAAAGCTAGAGAGCGAGCGGGACCACCACGGTGCCAGCCGCCTTCCCTCCGGCGAGTCACACCTGCTGGAGTGGAGTGGAGTGCATATCTGTCTAATGTGCGGCGCAGCAGTCCTTATCATTAGCTCGTGCTCTGGGGCTTTTTAACCCCCTGAACTGAGTGGAAGCTTTATGTTGGCGCAGCTCGTCTTGATGTGTTCTCCCACGATAATATTTCACTCTCTCTGGATAGCTGCCAGCTCACCGCTCTCTCTCTGTTGGAATGCAGAGATAATAGTGGGGAGCTCAAGATGATTTTTTACGGAGGTGCTTAGTGCCAACTTCCCAAGCAAAGACGAGCCGGTGCTGTAGTCCAGTGTCTCCTCCTTGTCTGAGTGACCTACTGGTACTGTACGCCGCCGTCAGGCTGCCGATTCTCAAAGCTCCTCTGGGTGTTTGAATACTGTGAAATGTCAACCGCAGCGTGATAACTGATGAACACGGAGGTTTGAATCGAAAGACAGTGATGTTCCTGTGTTTCACTCTCTGCACATCAGAGGCTTGGATGTAGGAGAGGAATGGAAGACAGAAGCAATCTGTTTCTGCTTATTTGATGGCGTTGCCATGTGCTCGGGGTTCTTTGAGGCGATAACAAAAATATATCAGCTTTAAATGCCCATCTGGTCATCTTAAAACAGGGAATATTACTCAATTTGAGAATTCAAGAAGGTATGCAGCAGTTATAAAACAGCATTTGTTTTTTCCTGGACAACATGTACAAAGTTTGATGTTAATCCAAAACTGGCACCTCTAGTTCATTTAAAACGGATCTGCTGGCAAACAAGTTCCACAGTTAGTTAAAAATGCTGCTTTTCCAGTTGTTGCGTGCTCGACCAGAAATGTTGAACACATTATCATGATGCTGACAAAGCTTGGTTGAGCTGGGGATGGTCACAGTTTGGGGTCCCCAACCCCCCGTCGTGAGGATGCAATTAAAATAGAATTTAGATTAGATTATAGTACACAAAATTAGATTATGCAGTCTAGTCTAGTGGATTACACTTTACCATCAGATGAAATGTCTGAAATGTGTTTTTTGTTACAAATGCGCTATGTTTTGCATTAAAGGAAACAAACCCAAACAAGCTTGGCACAAAGTTTCATACCAAACACCTGCAAGCACAAGAGTGCAGAGGAAGAAAGGAAAGGAGAACTCTTCAAAACAGCTCCACAAGTGTACAAAAACATGACACCAAAAGACAAAGAAAAACACAAACAACACCAAAATCATACTAAAACAGACCAGAATACAAAATCAACCCAATAAGTAACAAAACATTGAATATATAATAAATAAATAATACATTTTCTTTGCAGAAAGTTTTGGATTGTTCACATCCATTTGGCCCTTTAGGTCACACAAAAAAATCCGAGGCTCACCAATTGATTGACAAGATTGGAAATAAGAAAGAAAACATATTTTTGCCACAAATTGTTTATTCTTTCTCACTTTCTCCAATCTTTGTTTTTTCATGCATGAAATACTGGATATGTTTACGTCTTCAGGCCTCTGAAAAGTTTTCAAATGAAACAATCAAAAACTATTACGCTGATATGCTTTGTCAGACCCCTTGGCGTCACTCTTCGGTTGCAGTAAACACGTGCTTAATGCTGTGAAGTAAACAAAAACACTTGCTTAGGTTCAGGCAATAAAACCACGATAGTTAAGTTTAGGAAAAACAACATGGTTGGGCTTAAACTACTACATTTGCACCGTGAAAATGACACAGAACGTCGTGGCACGAACGACACAAACAGCGGCTGAAGCGGATGAAAGCCTTGTGTTTGTTGGACCCATCCACCTCCCCTCCCGCCTGCCCGGTGTGTCTTTTCGCTCTTAAATCTACGTCACCACACTCCCGGCACACTTTCCGAGCGATAGGTTTACATTGTAGTTAATGGAAAGCTCGGTGCGTCTCATACCGACGCTCAATGGTGCCTTGTGCGGTTGTATCAAACGCAGACGGCCGTGACAAAGCATTGGTATTTAACACTCTGGGAATGATAACGGGCTGGGTTATGTGTTAATCGGAATATGCGCGGATGCATGTAAAGGGTATATTAGGGAATATTCATTTTCATTAGCCATGTAAACAGCTTAGTATGAATATTGTCTTTTTCGGAATAACGGCAAAAAAAATATTTTTTTGTGCATGTACAGTAAACACAGTCATTGCTTGACCACAAGTAAATAGGTCGGGAGCTACTGTCATAAATGACTATGGGAAAGTATGGCTGGGTTGAATTTGGGCGTTTATTAGATTTATGCAGCCAGATTCAGTTCCATATGTTTACAAGAAGAGCAGTGGCTTCATAGTATTATCTTCTTCTCTCTCACGTTAACAGCCCATCTCACTGGAGGCCTGAGTCTGATGCTACTTAGCCAGAAAATTTGTGGTTTGTGTTTGTCCGTTGAGGAGTCACTCAACCGAAGATCTGCCTCCAAGAATTGTTTATATCAATGAAACTACAGTATAACAATCTGCACATTGCAAAAATATGAAAAAACGGATACTATTACCCTTAAAGACAGCTGTATGTGAGTTTCCCAACATCTCTGACATCCGTTCCTCAATAATCTCCTCCACTGTGCGTGCGTTCGGTTGGCTTCACGCTGTACCGTGTTTCACTGTCAAAACAGAACCAGCTGGAGCGCGAGTGGGAGCAGTTTGCACCTGTAACACCATTGTTCCCACAATGAAAAGCACACCAGTCCCAGAAGGAGAATTCAACGGTTTCTTTTTTTGCAAGGAGACAAGGTTGACCCGGGGATTTACGAGAGTGACAGACTCCCAGGACTAAATCATCGTTTTGATGATGCGGCCTGGGGCTGACACACTCGTATGAGGTCTTCAGGCACACCCTATTTGTCTTCAGTGATACTTCCCCTCTCTAAAGCTTTCTCATATGTATTTTTCTCTTGAGCAGTGTTTTTCTCTTCATGAGCTTACATAAATGTGTCCCCTGTGTGCCCAGAGAACTCAAACAAGGGTCAACCGTAAATCATTTCTGCCGCCAAGCCCCCATAAGAAGGTGGCAGCCACCTCGGAGATGAAGAAACTGGGCTGAATGTCAGCAGTTTGAATTCCTTGCATTGCCTGGGAAAATCCATGCGGAGAAAATGCAATAACTGTCATTGTGTTTCAGTTTGAGGAATGCACAAAACCATAAAGAAAGGCCCTAAAATGCAGCCAATAAGTGCAAGTCCTCGGTATTTAACAGTACGAGCTTTACTATAGCAGATAATGTGCGTAAATATGTATAACTGAATAAATGAGAAGCAGGGAGTGTTAATAAAGAGCAAGCTTGCTCAGCAAACTTTTCCTGCATTAAGTGAAGCTGAAGAATACCAACATCAATGAAGGCAGGATTAGAAACTTGATGCCCCGCAGGGCCTGTGAGGAAAGTTAGTGGGAATTTGGCGCGAACGTTGCATTGTTAAGATCCAGTGTTTGCAGGTGGCTCATGCATTTTTCTATCCAAGGGCATTGATTTTGGAAATCCAATAGATGGCCACACTCCTCGGGCTCCTCTCTCATTACCACGGCATCAGCCTTGTTTGACATTCATGGTGGAATATTATGAGAAGATAAATCGTTTAATCTTAGTTTTTATTGAACCCTGTCATGAGTGAGACACTCTCCTCCATCCTGTGGGTGTAGCTGAAGCACTTTGATAGAATGATGGATTAGAAATTAGCCTGTGAGGGAATTTAGCAAAAACACGATCGAACTCCATCCGCTTGAGTTTCACTGCACGGATGGTGATTTATATGCAAAAAGACTTTCAATGTCCTGACATTGCACTATTCCAGAGCTTATTACGGTATATGCTAAAAGCCGAATACATTATTTCTTATAGCACATGCACCTTATGAAAAAACAAATTTTCCACGTCCATAATGACAAATTTTTGGTCCCCGTGAAGATGGTTTCTCAATGTTCTTTGTTTTACTGCCAACTTTAACGCTAAGCTGTGACTGTTTTTGTCTCTGCATGTCCGAGAGATCACCTGTCAATCTAAAAATGTGGGCAGCCCCAGGTTTGGGTTTCTATAGGTGGCGCTCCTTCTGTACAGTCTCAATGATGTATACGTAACATAAGCAGCTTTTCAGTTCGAGTTTTTTTCCTGCAATGTCATCACTACTAGATCCACACATTTACAGATGACACCGTTGTATTTGTTTAAAATAGGCTGTCGGTAGTCGGAAGCTAGTGGTTGTATTCACTTCTATGGAGGAGGAAAAATGTATTCAAAAGCCCCATCTTCTATGAAGTCAAGCATTTTTATGTATTTTGGATTTGGAGACTGACTTGCAAACTTTTCGTGGTGCTTTGATCTTAAGGCCTTTACCCACCGGGGGCGTGGCAAATAAACGGCACTGAAATGCTAAATATCTGCCTGCGAATATTATATATCTTGGGCTTTTATTGTGAAAGGTAAGAGTGGACCTGGTCTGCACTGCCATTGTCAAGGTTGAAAGGAGTAATAAAGTTTGCCTTCTTGTTTCGGACTATCAAGAGGGTTGTTATTTTATAAATATAGGCGTAACTCAACCTGTTCCGTACAACTTGATTGGTTGATGCTTTTATTCATGGTGCGTATTCGTGGACCTCATTGTAAAAAAAAATTATATTGCTTTTTCACCGTGTAATATTCGTGTTCTGTGCGAAAGTATTCATGACAAAAACAGCAGTTCTAAAAAATATATATTGACGTGTGAATTAAAGACCTTTAGTCCAATTTGCTCTGAGTCCGTGCAGGCTGTATGTAGCATAAAATACGCCGGTTTAGCTACAAAACTGGTGTTCATGAAGGTCCCTGTGTGACAAAATGATGTAAAACAAAAACAAACAAAAAAATTTACTTTTGATCAAAGAAGAACCTCCTTGAACTTCTAACATTGTACCCCCAAAAGTATGAATGTATGGAGTATTTTATCTGATGCTGGATGTAAAAGCTTTGATTCACTGGACATCCAAGACTGATTGGCCTCAAAGAGAAGCCTAATAGACCTTTAATTAGATCAAAATATAATATTACTAATATATTTACTTTAAACAGTCTACGTGGAAGCTTTGCAGCCAGCTGGAACACTATGTCAGTGCTGGATGGAGTGTGATGCTTTAAGGGAGGACCTGGTGCTTGTGGGGGTTACGTTCTTACATTGTTATCTTTCATCTCAGCTGGACGGGGGACAGACTGTGAGGCTGCCAAATGCCTTGAGGGAGCTCTCCCAGTTCAATATTTCATCCTGATAGGGCCCGGTGGTGTGAGAGGGGTCAGCGGCGAAGAGCAATGGCAAAATCCGGAGGGAACATTCATACCTGGTGAAAAACACTGTGTCTGTCAGAGAGGAGGAGAGTAGAGGAAGGAAGCGCAGACAAAAGGGGTCAGGGTTACAGAAAAATGGAGAAAGAAATCGAAAGGAGGAGACAAACAAAAAGTGGTGTCTGGAGCGGGAAGAGGGTGGAGAACATATTCATAGAGATATAAAAACAAAGAACGAAAGAAAGCAAATAGAGTGCACTGTTCGACCTTCCTCACTATAAAACACATCCATTTGGCCCGTGCAGCACCTTTCTTTTCATTTATTTGTCTCTTCACCTTCCTTTGGCAATTCTATTCCTTAATTGCCATCCCTAAGCAACCTGGCTTCTTAAAAAAATAATGAGATGTGTTCATATGATCTATTTTACATTGTTCCTGGCTCCTCATTATTCTGGGTTAAATAATTGGACTTAAATAATGAGCTGAAGTTCTACATTTTAGCAAAAAAGTTAAATACACTTACCTGTTTGACTGTTATGCACAAGAGAGCTTTCTCAAGTTATCAAGTGGAAACAGACTTTTCCCCAAAGTTGGAGGGAAATAGATCTTTAGTAACTCAGTTAAAACCGAGGGTTTGAAGACAGAAAGCAGATTTTATGAATTTCATTCAGAGCACAGACGGTGTGAATTTTCCTATTCAGTGAAGCGCTCAACAGTGAAATGTCTCTCTTTGCCTTCCTATCAGTCTTTCCTTCCTTATGTGTATGTGTGTCTGTTAGAGTCATTACACCCATTATACTGCACACTTTAGCATACGATTTCCGAATAAATATAGCGTCTATGCTCTGAGCTAGTTCTTTATTTCATTACATTTGATCAATTTATCCATCTTTCAAATGGGTGGCACTTGCACAACTTTGGCCCACCTACCCTTACTCATATATGGAGCCCCAAAACTGACTAAATGTAGTGAAAGTTTGGTCACTTGATTAAAAAAAAGAAGCTTTTTTATAGTTTTGTTTTATTTTACCACCAATCAGTTGATAAGATAAAAACTTAAACTCCTTAATTTTCCAATTTTCTGGCCTTGGCACAGATTTAATCATTCATATAGTTTATCCATGCAACATATCCTTTTCCTCGCCACGTTTCCAGTGTTTCTAATGCATATACAGTATAATAAGATGGGCGTGTCCACACATGACCACAGCCAGCCTGTTCACAGCGTCATGTTACAATCAGCTGTTCGTTTGTGTCCCGTGTTCACAACGTTCAGTGTCATTTTCACTGTACAAATGTAATCATTTTAAGCCCAATCATGTCGTTTTTTCCTAAACCTAACTATAGTGGTTTTGTGGCCTAATCCTAAAGTGACGCCAAGGATAACTATAGTGGTTTTGATGACGAAAATAAAGCCAGAGCAGTGTTTGGAGGTGAGAGGAAAAGTGTAAAATTACTTTTTACAAACGATATTATGTATTGGTGTTGTCTGATAACCTTATATTAGTCTACATTTTGCTCCCTATGCCATGCAAGCATTAAACACATACCTTTGCTATACTTGGGAGAAGCCAAAGACAAATTTACACTGAGGTATACAAAAAGTCAAACAAATATATAATTAGGGATGCAACTAACAATTATTTCCATTGATTAATCTGTCGATTATTTTCTCGATTAATCGATTAGTTGTTTGGTCTCTAAAATATCATAAAATGTTAATCAGTGTTTTCCAAAGCCCAAGATGACGTCCTCAACTGTCTTGCTTTGTCCATAACTCAAAGATATTCAGTTTACTGTCAAAGAGGAGTAAAGAAAGCAGAAAATATTCACATTTACGAAGCTGGAATCAGAGAATTTTAACTTATTTTTTTCTTAAAAAATTACTCAAACCGATTAATCGATTGTGAAAATAGTTGGCGATTAATTTATTAATGGACAACTAATTGATTAATCGTCGCAGCTCTAAATCTAATCTAATTTCCTCAGTTTTGGGGCTCCACAGTCTAGTACCTGAAAATATTTCATGGCTTTAGTGCTTTAACGCTGGGTTTTTAGGTTTGAAACCTCACAACCGGAGTCATCGCTGCATTTTCTACCTGATAAATGAATTGGCTTAATATTTTGTCAGTCCCACTCCGCTCACTTTCCTCCTGTGTCATAAAGTTCTGTGTTTTCGTACGAACACCTGGAAGCCCGTTCTCGCTCATTATAAGCCAATGAAATTCCCCTCTCGGATTTGATTTGCTAATTCCTGAAGTCCTTCCCGTGTGGCAACAATCTACGACATCGACGTATGATGAACTAACGGACTGGGCCAGGCAGCGGAGGTAATTGGGAGATACATAGGGGGGAGGATTACATTTGACAGGTCATTCATCCCACTTTAGTTAATAGTAAGCGAGGCTGGTGGCCGTGAATAGAGCATTTAGACCTCACCAGTGGAGCCCTCATTGACCAGTCATTCTCTCTTTCTATATGTATTTTAATGGATAAGAATGTATATGTTGCAGTTACACAATAGATTCCTCGGTACCTCCGGAGCATGTGAAGAGAACAGCCAGTATAAACACTACATGCTTCAGTCGTTCACATATTTCAAATATAGCCTACATTGTATATAATAGATCAAAACACAGGCGTCTGTTGGACAGGTATGTGCTATCCAGCGCCTCATACACACCATGTCATTCATCTTTGCAAGACATCATTAGAAGGCCTTCAAAACTGCCAGTGCTTCAAATAAATTCCCTGTTTGTTTTAAATGTATATGTATGTTTAGTTGGGTTTTGTTTGGACTTTATTTTTTTAAGTGCTTATTGTAAATATTTTTTATAATGTGAAAAAAAAAAAAGATTAACGCTACATCAGCTCTCCTCTTTCGAATACTTGAAGCGCATCCAAAGCTGTGGTTATGATCTCACAGAAATACGTGAAATGACCACGAATTGTTAACAGCGCGTTACATGCCGGAACGCGGAAACAATGCCGACGGAAAGTCAATTAGGACCCGTTTTCATGGTGGACACACAAATTCCCAGGTTCAACAGAAGTACGTTTTAATCAAAGTCGATGTAGTGGACACGGGACTTTCACGTAGAAATAACTGATTGAGTATTATTAGTATTATTGGCACTGCAAATCCACTGATCACTATGTCAGTCCCTTTTAATGAACTGAGTGGGAGGAGACACTACACAGAGAAGGATACAAGCACAACAGACCACAGTTTTAACATCCTTTTGACTGAATGATTAGGAAAATTCCTGCACCATTACCATGGTTACCAAATTGTTTACATACTGTAAATATATCAACCCGATCAAATGGGAAGGCGTGTAATATTTTAAGGACATTCTGCGTGTCATGATAACGCATTTTAGGCTCATCGCATGTCATTCATACATCATTTGGTGAGACCGGGCTGAAATATAGACATGGCTTATACAGATCGATTCGCTGCCTGAACAGCAGTGTAGGAGTTTTAGTTTTTGAAATCAGGCTAAAATCACAAATCGGATACAGCATTAGAAAAATCCTTTGGTTGGTCCATTTGCTTCCTGCAACCAGAATCGCCTCGGATGCGGACCGAGACCGTCCTTTCCCAGCAGCATTTACACCCCCAAGATCTTCTAATCTGTAATTTGTTTGACCACATCAATTATGTATATACATTCACATGCATTATGAAAAAGTTTGAGTTATAGGCTACTGTTGATGGAAACCACCATTTTGTGTGTTGCTCGATGATTAACCAAATACACACCGGTTTTACTGCTTTACTGATGTAAACAAACCATAATAACATCAATAATTAATAACTTGGAGATCATTGTTGCCTCGTGAAAAGCAGGTTGTGTCATGCGTCGTTTTTTTGGTAGTAGAGAAAAGCTTTTATTTATATTTGTACTGTGGATTGGGACTTTGTGTAAAGAGCAAATATCGTGCTTTTACAAACAAACCTCATACATGATGCAGGATAATGAAGACACGTTCATGTAGGGCAGTAAAATTGTGACTTACTGCTCCTTCAAAGTGATTGTAATCTCCCCAGAAAGACAGCCGAATTAAACCAAAATGTCACGTAATTGATTATTTGATCCTTTGTTGTGTATTTTAATGCCAGCTTGTTTGTGTGACACTAACTCCTTCTGTCACCCACAACCCGATATCAGAGACGGTTGGCATACGAAGCCTTGTGCAACCAAAACAGATAGCACTCAGTGTGTGTTTTCGTCCCTTTTATCAGTCGTCAGTTGTAAAAGTCAGCCCGTCTCGACCGCCATCTCAGCTCATCACTGTCTTGTCCTGTCACATTATCCGGCAGCGCTGAGTGGGGGAGCGGCGGCGGCGGCGGCGGCTGCTGTGCTGAACTTTGAGACGGACAGGCCTTCTGTGAGCTGTCAGATAGTATCCGGCAAATGACCTGCTTATTCTCTCTCGCTGTCGACACGCCGCCGCCGTCTCCTCTGACAGAGACACATCAGTGTGAATCAAAGACAGACAGACGGATGAAAGGAGACACCCACAGACAGAGATCCGGGTGAAAGAAAAAATTGATTTACTCATATTGTTACGGTATCTGAATCTGAAATACATTTTCTCAGAAGCCCAACAGATCAAATTGATGATTAAAATGTAACATTTTATTTATCTGCCAGCTTTGAAATCTGCTTTTAGATTTGACGTTATGGTCAAATTCGAAAATGAAATATATTTACATATTTTTTGTTTGATATTTTTATTAAGAAATATGGCGCATTAAAAGAGAAAACAATGTCAGTTTAGCAATGAGCATAACAGTCAAAAAGAAGAAACTTAGTATTAATAATGTTATTAGGGCGGTCAATTGATTCAAATATTTAATCGCAAATTAATCACACATTTTTTTATCATTCAAAATTAACCTTAAAGGAAAAAGTATTTAATGCTCTTATCAACATGGGAGTGGACAAATATTCTTGCTTTATGCAAATGTATGTATATTTTTTATGATTGCAAATCATTAACACAAAACAATGACAAATATTGTCCAGAAACCCTCACAGGTACTGCATTTAGCATAAAAAATATGCTCAAATCATAACATGGCAAACTCAAGGCCAACAGGCAACAACAGCTGTCAGTGTGTCAGTGTGCTGACTTGACTATGACTTGCCCCAAAACCGCATGTGATTATCATAAAGTGGGCATGTCTGTAAAAGGGAGACTCGTGGGTACCCATAGAACCCATTTTCATTCACATATCCAGAGATCAGAGGTCAAGGAACCCCCTTGAAAATGGCCATGACAGTTTTTCCTCACCAAAATTTAGCGTAAGTTTGGAGCGTTATTTAATTCCCTTCGCAACAAGCTAGTATGACACAGTTGGTACCAATGGATTCCTTAGGTTTTGTAGTTTCATATGATGCCAGTATCTTTACTCTAGTTTTAAAATTGTGCCTGTAACAACCTAAAAATTGCAAGTTGCGTTAACGCGTTAAAGAAATTAGTGACATAAAAACGAATTTGCGTTAACTCTTTTTTTTTATCGTATTATTTTATTATCGTAGCGTTAACTTTGACAGCCCTAAATGAAATCAAAGTAGCCAAGAGATTGCAGATTTGATGAACGTTAAAAAAGATGAAAATAAAATCTTACATAGATAGATCATAGATAGATATAGATAGATAGATCACGTAGATTTTAAAATGTGAATATGAGTGCGAGATGAAGTGAGTCAAACAAAAATTAGCAATAATTATTTATTTAATTATTATAATTATTATTTTTTTAACCAGACCTACTGTAAGAAGAACACGTTAAGACAGCAACAAGTATTACAAAAAAAGCAATATAAATATGCATTATGCAGCTTTTTCACATAAAATAATAAATAAACTATACCACACGTTGACTCTGTCTGTAAGATCCTAAACACTCCATGTTTACCTGGAATTTCTCTTTCTACAATGTTAAGGATGTTTATGTTAGAACAAGACCTGTTCGAAGACACTGCAATCATTTCTTTTTCTTTAATTGCAGATTGGCTCTGTCGGCCATCTGCTCTGTGATCGTCTGCGGCGGCTTTACGGTTACCTCTCAGCCTCAGGCGAGAGGCTGTTTCAAGGCAGACAGCTCATCAGGATGATTGACAAGTGTTAGTGCGGCTGGAACTCAACCAACTGAGGAAAAATTGCATATTAGAGCTTAAGGAAGTGATTTGAAAGATGACACCGAATTCGCCGTGCACCGAGCACCGCCGCAGGCTTGAAAACGGGCGTGTGTGATACGCTTTGCCATGCGTGGGTGTTTGTACTGTGTGTTTGCGCGTGCATTATATGTGCGTCGCGGTACATTTGCTCCGGCGACATTTCCGTGCCTGGCAGGCGTGGCCCATGTGGAGTGTGTGGCTCAGTGGGTGGCTGATGGGAGCAGGGGCTCGGGGAATAACATGTCCCTGGCTCTGCAGCTGCTCTCGGCAGACGAGGCCTGAACACATCATGTTTCAGCGCAGGGAGGGAAAGAAAATGCTACATGACAGGGGGATTTCTTAAAAAAGATGCACGGAAAAGATGCACAGGAGGTGGTGGAATTTCGGCGCTGAATTGTGGATAAATTAGCTGCCAAGAATAGCAAAGTGGAATAAATTCAGACAGAGTACTTTCAATCCACTTTATACCCGGTGATTAATGATATTGCCACGCACTTAAATCTCTCCTGATCATTTTGCAGGACTGTGCCATGTCTTGCGGTCTCATCGCCACAGATTCATTTCACAGCATCTGCACCAGAGTGAAGGAGAAATAACATGTTTCTAGCCCAGCGCGTGTTTCTAGTAAGAGGTCATCCATTCTCTCGGGTAACCCAGATGTTTTTAACTGGCGTTAGCTTTCCAGAGCTCAGGCCCCAGTTTCCCAGCAGGCTGTAGTGCGTCTGGTTCTCTGCTCTAGTGTTTTTGCCAGTGAGCCTCGCCAACTCTATGTGTCATCCTCTTTCCCCTTCCCAAAAAGCTTGGGTGAGATTTACAGTACAAAGGTAGACTGTTGCATAACACTTTCTTTCTCTCCAATTTAGCAACAAAGTGTGTCAGGGCAAAGGCAGAGCCTGGAGAGAGTCCCCGCTCTGCTAACGTAATGCAGACCTTTTAGTGTTTGCAGGGTGAAAAGCGGCACATTTCACTGCATATCATCACATGCATTTCAATTGAGGAAGTGGGCGTGATTTGCTTCTACCTCGTTGACTTTGCCTACACATTTAGTGCACCGTGTTTCATGTGCATAGCATAGCAATCAATGGAACAAAAGAAGAGATGTCGTTGATATGAACTCCGGTGTCTAATAGAAGCCCGTCACCTCCGTTCCGTCATGACATGAGCTACTTTAAAATGCTCTGCTGTATATTTTAAACGTTTCATTTTTGCCGAGACATTTTCAGTAAATGTATTCTCCATTAAAAGCCGATAATGTATCCCATTTTTTTTTTCCAACTGTTAAGTAGGTGTGTTAGATCATTCTACCTTTTGAGTACTGCTAAAGCCGTAAAAGCTTTTATTGTCTCTGGACATTCCTGAGCCATACTATTCAGAATAACGGCACATTTTCACTTCAGTGTAACCATTTTTAACATAAGAGGACATTGACCTTGCCACAGTTTGCTCCACCTGCGTCTTTCAGTAGACCTGGAATGCATTTATGCTGTCTCTGAATTTCATTTTCCGTTATATCTGAATGTACCTTCAGAGCAAAAATAAGGAATTGTTTCTGCCTTAAAGCTGAGGTTTATTTTGGCCACTTACAGGTGGAACATGCTGTAAACTCTACATATTATCACCTTATAAAGCTGAGATGATGAATGTGTTGGTAAACATTAGCCATCCAGCAGACATGGTGCAACAATCATTTGGATTTGTGTTTAGTGACTTGATGAATGTTAAGCCCAATATTCTATGTTTAGCTCTGTTTTGGTCTCCACCAGCTCCTGAGGGAAATATCTGGGACTTTAACTGCTAAATCGCTCCACTATGTTCACCAGCTCGTCGCTAACTGTGTCTGTTTGCAGTTTGGTGATGAGCAGGTAGTGTACAGTGGGTTTATCTAAGCTTTTGGGTAACACTTTGCTTTAACCCAACCATTAAGCATTTACAAGCAGATATAAGAATATTTTAAGTGTCTATTAACTTTGTCAACAACTTTTCCAGGGAAGACATAATTTACATGAAGTCTTACACTTTTTTGCTGAAACGCGTTGCCTGTGCTGGAAATTATTTTGACGAGAGCGGTGAGTCAAGTAAAATCAAAACAGTAAAGTTACAGTCAGTAAGACGAAAACAATGAGCTTAAAGATGCTAAAAAGCTTTGTAGACCTGAGATGAGCTACAGAGTCAGGTGATAATTCTCTAATATGACATTACAAATAGTCATTTGATCTATTGGAAATATAAAATATTGATGAGTACTAGCCAATTAGACGAAGAGTAGGGCTGGTCATGCCTTCGCCGTAGCAGGATTTGTAATTTAGCGCCCCGCCGGGCCTCGTTCCTCTTCAGCTCCACCCTCTCGTCCAAATATGGTTTATTCTAGCTCAAAAGATGGCGACGGCCAAAATGCCAAACTCAAGGCTTTAAAACGGTAGTCCACAAACCAATGGGTGACGTCACGGTGACTACATCCACTTCTTTTATACACTCTATGGTTAGATTTGAAAACCACATATAGTCCCCCTGCAGAGCAGCACTTTGTTTTGGGTTACACATATTCTGAGTCAACACACTCTGTGGAGATATTTCCTATCAGAAATATAAATTTGCTGCAGTGCTGAAGCACAATGCCATTCCTCAGAAAACCTTTTATGTTGAGTGCCACAGTGGATCATCGGCGTCTGGAAACACCCACCAAGGACTACTTTGCGACACTGAGTATTGTCTGTGAACATAAGCACTGAGAGTGATTCATGTGAGACTCCCTCACTTCGCTGACAACTCAATTGCTGTAATTGTTTTGCCGTGAGAGGAACATTTTATTGTTGTAGCATGATTTTGATTACATGTATAAAACCAAGTGCATTCATTTTTGCTAAAATTATTGACTGGATCCAAACTGTGAAAGTGGAACTATTCAAAAAATATTTCTGTGACAACTCACTTTATTTGAGACATGGAAGAAAAAGATACAAGGGATTAAAAATAACAAAATATACAGTATAGATCGCCTACTTACAGATTTTGACTTCACTGCGCACTCAAATCATCAGTAATGAGCAACTATTTTATTACATTTTTTTGGCATTAAATCTGAAGTCAAAGTCTGAACCATATTGGGAGCTCATAACTCCAGCAGCCCATTACAAACCTGCAATAAATCCACAATATGTCCCTGCTGTCCCCATTTCTGAGTCGGAACTTGTTTCTGTGTCTAAAGGCACCGGTATACTTCATCACAACAGCCTGTTAGATGGTTGAACAGCTTTGGAAACCCCCTGCCCCCTCACCTTTCCGACGTCAGAATTGGCTGCATCCGAACATTTCTGTAACTTTCCTAAACCGACCAACTTCACGCAGCAATTGTCCAGCTGTACGCAGGATTTGAACTTTCTTTTCCTCTCAAGCTCTTTTTGCTTACAGCTCATTAAACTATCAAAGCAGTGTAAAAACAGAACCACATGCACAAGACTGACTTCCTCCTGATTACATTTAGATCTATTCATTTGGCAGATGCTTTTGTCCAAAACAACGTACAAATGAGCTACAATTCAAGCCACAGTAGATCAAGGAGAAGCTTTCAACAATAAGTGCCTCAACACTCTGTTCCACTTTCCACTTTCCACCTGACACAAGTGCAACAAGGTTTGCAGGTCCATGAAGTAGCTGATATGTAACTACTCACTGGAAAACGAAAATGTAGCTTCCGTATAAAAATGAATTCATTGTTTGGATAGCAGTGAAGGGATACTCTATATCACACAATGCTGGAAGTTATTTTGGAAGACTGAAGCTCTTTTGTATCACCTTTCGTGCATACAACTGAGTGCAACACTATGAGTGCCGTCCTTGAGAGACTTCCTGAGAATGTGTTGGTATCCCCATATTTAACAATTATTACACCACGTCCCTCTCTGTGACGGCTGGCTTTTCACCCCTGTATTTGAGTCTCAGTCTGTTTTAAGCCTGAACGTGTCTCTTCTGCCTGAACCTGAATCAGTTTCTGCATCTCATTTGGTCTCTGACAGACTGTTTCTGCCTTAACCTGAATGTGTCTCCTCAGTTAGAACCACTTTACTTTTACTTTTCATTCAGTGTGTCTTTCTTCTTCTCAGTGAAAGACTATTCTAAGCAAGATTTTTCCTCTGGGTGAGCCTATAGCTGCTTCTCAGCCTGTGTATGTGCAAATATTAAGTTCAAGCCTGCATCTGTCCCTCTTTTCTGAGTCTGCACCCCCTTCTTCTCACTCCCAACGCGTCAAATACCGACGCTTGGTCAGTGCCCCTCGGCGTCTGATATTGACGCACCTTAAGCGCCTGTATGAGACGCACCAGGCTTTCAACTAACTCCAATGTAAACCCATTTGCGCCATTATTAGACATTCAGAGCAACTGATGTAGTATAGCGAGGATGTCCGCATGGGCGTGGTGGAGGGGTCAAACAAACACAGGACTTTGTGTCACGTGTGAAACCAATTCAACATTAACTTATTTTACCGTAGTTTTGTTACGTAACTTGCGTACTTAACCAACGGCAGATATTTAACAAACGTACTTACTTTACGTTGGTTTTGTTGCGTAAGTTAACCTATAAACGAAGTAAACCTCCGTTGGAAGTTTATTTTGAAAGGACACTGCATGTAAGCGGAAACTGACACGTCCAAAACTTACAACGCGTTCTCATCTCAACTTGTCACATACTACGCGTCACGCCCCGTGGCGTCACTTTATTTTCAGCATCTAAACCACTATAGTTAGTTTTAGGAAAGAAATATATGGTTGGGCTTAAACTACTTCTTACTTAGTACTACTTACTACGTTTATACAGAGAAAATGACACTGAAGGTTGTGAACATGTGAGACAAACGAACAGCTGATTGTAACGTGACGCAAAATGCTTTTCCTTACGAGAACCTGCTTCTATTTCTCCGTAAGAGTCTGTATCTGTTCAGCCTTTTCTGAGCTTCAGGTCCAGTTTGTCTCCATCAGGCCCATATCTGTTTCCCCCTGCTCTCTGCCTCAGTCTCTTTCTCTCCTATGGGCCCAGTCCTCCACCATCCAGTACCTCTGAGCCAGGTCATCCTGTGTCCAAGTTCTTCGACCGGCCTGGAGGGATGTTGGAAGTTCGTCTGTAGAGTCTGCACTGCCTCCCTCTTCCCTCTCGCCAGCCTCTTTCTTCTCCTTCTCCAGCTGTGTCTTTTCTGGAATTTTCCATTCCATGTTTTGCGTCACATGCCCTCTAGTCGCCCTCGGTGAGTTTACCTCCTCTAGAGATCACCTGACCCCGTCACCTGCCTACCCAGCTGCTCCTCATTCAGTCTGTGACAGTGTAAATAAACAGACCCATTTTCAGCCAGTCTTTGCCAGATTGTATGTGTTTCCAAGCTGCTGTAGCATTCCAGCCATTGCTGTCACCTGCACCAGATTACTCCACTTCCTGCCTCCGTCCTTTAAGAATTGTTTGGCTGGTTTTACTGCCAATGTGGGTGAATAGCAATGCCACCACCAACACTAACTACAAGCTCAAGAATGACCAGAGTTGAATCAACGTCTCTCTGAAACAGCAAAAACTAAACATTATAAGCTTAATAACAATGGGATTTGTTGTTGGGCCACTGCATTAGACTGAACAGGTGTATCTAATAAACGTATAACTCAGTGATTATTTAATGCGAACAAAACTGGCGATTTTAGGTTGTGGGCTAAATAACGCTTCAAACTTGCGCAACATTTTGGCGAGGAAAAACTGGCATGGCCATTTTCAAAGGGGTCCCTTGACCTCTGACCTCAAGATATGTGATGAAAATGGGTTATATGGGTACCCACGAGTCTCCCCTTTACAGACATGCCCACTTTATGATAATCACATGCAGTTTGGGGCAAGTCATAGTCAAGTCAGCACACTGACACACTGACAGCTGTTGTTGCCTGTTGGGCTGCAGTTTACCATGTTATGATTTGAGCATATTTTCTATGCTAAATGAAGTACCTGTGAGGGTTTCCGGACAATATTTGTGTTGTTAATTGATTTCCAATAATACATACTGTATATACAGTACATACATTTGCATAAAGCAGCATATGTGTCCACTCCCATGTTGATAAGAGTATTAAATACTTGATAAATCGTTTCCGGTTCACAACCTCTACTTCTTCTGCTCTGTTTACTGGCGGATTACAGCCTTGCTTAGCCCGAAGCACCAGCTTCTGACCAAACTACGCTGTAGCCGAGTTTATTCGCTCCAAACCAGTTGATGAAAAAGGGCCTATTTCACTTTTCCTTTCTTTGCGACTTTTCAAAGGTTTGCTTAAAATTCGCTTGACAATTGAATGGAAACACAGCTAATGTTATCATTTCAATCAACAAGACTGATGTATCAATAGAGATTATGAAAAGACACTGATGTCTATGAAACTGTCACAGGTGATTACTGCTGCTCAGTAAGTACCAGTAGTTTTCTATCTTTGTTCCAGAGGTGAATATCTCAAGAAACTTTTTCCACCTTTGCACACAAATACCTTTTAAAGCCCAAATAATGAAAACAGGCACAGTTCAGCCAAACAGCGTCCACAGAAAGCGACAGCATAACATCATTGTGCCTACCTTCTGTAGCACAATTGTCAAGGTGGATTAATCCTCCCACACACTGCCGGCACCCTTCCTCCTTCTGCAGCCAAGTGGTGCCTATTGAGACCCTTTCTCAGCGAGGCAGATGTGTTTGTTCATTCCTCAAAGCGCCTTCACCACACAGACCGAGGCACATACCAACCAGACAAGCAGCGTGCAGCAATGCAGTAAGATGCCCACTCCTAGCAGGATGACAATGTATGTAGAAGCACCATCACTTTGAGTGTGGAAAGGGAAGTTGTTGGCATGCCTTGGGCTGGAGAGGATGACGTATATCGTTGAAAGAAAGCGAAAAGAGTTTGTTTATATCTGGAACTCATTTATGTCCTTCTTGGAAATGAAACATGTATTACCGACTGAAAAGAAAATGCATATATAGATAACATATGGGAGAAAATATTCTGCCTTTCATTATTTAATATATATTATGATATTATACTTATTTTATTTACTACATTTTTCGCATTTTCCTATTTGTTTGATTTGAAACATTTGTGTGAATGAGTGATTGTGTATGGATGGGCACATTTTGTATGTTTGTATACTGATGTGTTTCTTTTGGTATTATGATGGAAATCTCCATAAAAACATTGTAAAAAAAAAAAAAGATGAAAATGTATTTGCTTGTTTTGCAGCAGAGGCATTTTTGTTTATGTGTGCATGTTCTTTGTGAATCGTCCCAGGTACATTTCCAATAATTATGCCATTTTTAATATCTTTTCTCAAACGATCAATGTGCTTCATTTTACTTTTTTCTGTAAGGCTAGTACGAGTGTTCGGATTCAACAAACTCTCCTAACTGCACCATAGTAAATTGCTCGCTTCTCATTTGTGGGCAAGTTTCTTAAAATTAAAGGTATAATATGTTACATTTGTCTGTTGCTGTTTGTAAACACACAGCATTCAAATTTGGCGACTTCTCCTTGGCTCAACGAGCAAGTGAGTGAGCGAGAGAGTAACGATGGTGGAGCGAGCTATAGAGTGAATGAAGAGAGGGAGCGGCGTTAGTGAAAACAAAGCAGCGAATCAGAGAAATAAAACATTATTTTCTGATTGTTTCACGGCGGTTTTGTTCTAAAGCACAAATAAACACACTACTAACTCTGCACACCTCCGTACAACCCTGCGGGAAGTTGCAGCGTTGCCGGATTTTAATGAATGCAGCAAATGGCAGCCTTCATCCTGTCTGCTGTGGCTCAGTGCTGCTCTCGGTCAAACTCAAACTGACACACCGATAGCAGCAGCACACAGCAATACTTTTACAAGTAAATTAACATTTGTTTGATTCAAGCCCTTGCCAAACGAGTTCAAACAATGTTGATTAAGCTCGTTGCCGCCAGGGAAAGCTCTCTATATTTCGCAGTATGGCGGAGTTGTAGTGTCTGGCATCTGTGGCGACTTTGCCGCCACTCTTTCTCTCTTGATCCTTCCCGAGGCCTAGCTGTTTCTCAGATTGTCAAACCTTGCAAACCTTGTGGCACTCGTGTCAGGAGGAAAGTGGAACAATGTGGAGTATTCAGGCACTTATTCTTGACGACAGCTTCTTCTTGGATCTACTGTGGCTTGAATTGTACCTAATTTTTACGTCTCTTTGGACAAAAGCTTCTGCCAAAGACGTCAGCCTTTTGCGTGTGGTTCTGTTTTTACACTGCTTTGCTAGTTTAATGAGCTGTAAGCCATAAACTCATCTAATAAAAATGAAGGAATATTTAACTAAATGCAAGAACTCTCATGTGTTTTTCATATTTTTGGACAGCAGTCAAATACTATAAGCGGGCTGTAGCTACACAGATAATACTTGTTAGTAGGTGAAATTCATTGTTGGTTTTAGTCTCTTCTGGGGAATTGTTGATGATAATAAAGAGATGCAATAATGCCAGTGGTGTCCTCAAAGTGCTCACTTGGGGGATTTTGCCTACAGCCATTACAGTGAGGTCCCTGCAGTCAAACACTGATATAGAGTGTGCCTCGAGTGTTAATTTCTGAGCCAGAAAGCACCTGTTGAAGCGAAAGATGAACGTTCCGTTCTCTAAAAGGCTCCCAGCAGCCTGTTTTCTCTTCACAGCCCAGTGAGTGATGGAGGAGTGAAGGTGATTTACAGGTCAGCTTTAGCAACTGTTTTAATTAGCCTCTGTCTGTCTCCCCCTCCGTCCTCCAGATGGATCCCGTGCAGAAAGCCGTCCTCCATCACACCCTCGGCCTCCCTCCCACCGCCAAGAGGAAGCACGTCTCCTGCAGCGTTTGCCAGCTGAGGTTCAACTCACAGGTGAGCAAGTTTTCTTCTGAAGAGGAGTGAAAGTTCAAAAGTCACAAGTGCTCCTGCCAGAGCAGCCTGGTCTCCTAAAAGTTACGTTCCCATACAACGTAACTGCATTGTCAATTACGTTTAGAGGGAAATGTTTATTGTCCATTGATGTATATAGACAACTGGATACAGCTTTGGATGCGGTCTCCTGTTCATTTCTATGAAAGTTGCTCTGTGGCGCATGAAGCCAAAATGGCTCGATCGCCGAGTGATAAAATACCCTTCCAGCGATCTTCCGCATCCATTGGACCCATAGAGCAGGCGCAGTGGCGTTTCCTTTAATTCCGCCTCCCAGCCCTCGCTCCAGCCTCGGTCTGGGGCTCATTCACGGAGGAAGGAAAATAAATCTGGATTCAGCTATTAGTGCATTTTACAACTTTTAGGACCTTATGATATGAATAAGGCCTATTCAAGTGTTCATACTGGGAAGTTGATTTACCTCAAAAAAAGGGTGTTTTTACTAAACCTAACCAACGTTTACATGTGTTTAAACACAGGGGGTGGCCAGACATACACACAGGAAATAAACAGGAAATACCACCCAGCCACATTACAAACGTCAACAAATTTTTGTTTTTAACCTCACCTGCTCTGGTGTCAGCCATGCTTTCCTTCACATAGTTATCATTCTGATATGGGAGGGCACATTTTGTATTAATAGCGTAATAAAGAATACTTTCATGTCTTTTCAGCCATGCCAGCACTGTGGCTTTTTGTCATACAGACACTTTGGTCCAAACTAAAATACCTCAAAAACTTTCTGATGGATTGCCATGAAATTTGGTAGAGAAATTTTTGGCCCCCAGAGGAGGAATCCTTCGAACTTTGGTGTTTCTCTGACTTTTCCTCTAGTGCCACCACATTATATTCAAGATCCCTAGAGGATAAATTCTAATGACTTTTTATCCAAGTTGTACAGATAAAATGTATTCCTCCACAGGATGAATAGTAATAACTGGTGATCCTCTGACTTTTCATCTACAGCGCCATCATCAGGTCAAAAATGGTATGTTGGTCTATGACTAAATACCTGTAAAACTAACGACCAATTCCAATCAGCCTCAGCTTTACTTTGTGTTTAGCGCTAATTCGTGGGATTTGCGTGGTCGTCTACCACCAGAGCTCCAGTCGTTCAGTGTGTTGTCTGGTGTATTCAGTCAGTCGTAAGCTGGTGGAAGCAACCTTTGTGTCGTTTGTCCAGTCTTTGAGGGTTTCAGCTCGTCTTCAGTTGTGTTTGAAGCTTTAGTCAATGGAGCATTTGAATGTGAATAGCGTTGAACAGCATTTGAATAACCTTTTCGTCTGACCTATACATTTTTAAATGAGGTCAGATGAATCATAGTATTGAAACTGATGTGTGGGCAGCAGCAAACATGTTAACAAGACGTGAATGATTTGAACATGATGCCAAACTAGCAATTCCAACACTTTTGTTACGAACCAACTATCATCAACATGCATAGTAAAAATCGTGAGTGAGTGATAAAACAATAAATTAAACTTTGCAGAGAACTCAAATGAACACAGTTCATACTGCCATAATGAAAGCACAATGTATGAGGAAGGAATAAAAGGTTTATGACAAGAGACAACAGATTTGTTCAGCAGCTGAAAGGGGACAGAAAAATAAGTGAGTCACTGAAAGATTTGACTCCAGTCATACAGTCCATGTATTCAGTCTTCTGTAAGTGTTGGTGTTGAGAGTGAATCAGACAAAAGGTTGATAGAAAATCACACATTGTTAGCTGCTATTTTGTCATTACTGTGAGGCTTTGATTTGTCAGATGGACCAAGAGATGTGAGAAAACAAAAATCATAACGTCTCTTGAGTTTGTGTCACAGTACAGCAGGTGATGGAAAAGTGTGAGGGTTTTATTAGCTTTGTAAAGTCGGATCCATCATGGAGAAATAATGTGGAGATCCAGAGGAGGCTCATCCATTTCTGAAAATACGTCTGATACAAGACATTCGGTGATATGAGACAGCATCTAAATAAATCATGAGCTAAATGGTCCTTTGGTGTGATTTTGGTTTAAGTTTCCACCCGTTGAGCCATGAAAATTAGGAGGTGGTTTTGTTTGAGACCAAAGCTGCAGAGTTGGAAGAAGAGAATTGATTGATTTGGATTTTTTCAGCAAAGTATGTGGATTGTTTTCTTCTGTATTCTGGTTATTTTCTGCTTTCGTCTTCTAACAGATTCATTTCTCATGTTTGGCCTCTCACTCACCGCCTCTCTTTATTTAAACAATGTTCCGTAAGGTGGCTACATAACTGTTGTTTTAGTGTCAACCACAATATGTGAAAATGGGACCAAGATATGTACTTACTACGGCTGTCAAATTTAACGAGATAATAATTTGTTAACACAATTTTTTGCCACTAATTTCTTTAACGCATTAAGGCAATGTGCGATTTTTAATTAACCTCTTAAAAATGTGACAGACCGCCATCGGGCCCGGACACTATTTGATCTTTCGAAGGTTGTAGTAGATGTTAAAAGCTAGAGCAGTTTTAAAGCTAGAGTGAACATACTAGCATCATTTGAAACCATGTCATACTAGCTTGTTGCGAAGGAGGCTAAATAAAGCTCCAAACTTATGATACATTTTTATCGAGGAAAAACTGTCATGGCCATTT
>CAKAKR010031424.1:0-103132 GCA_916700685.1 Adelosebastes latens | reverse complement strand
GTCTCCCCTTTACAGACATGCCCACTTTATGATAATCACATGCAGTTTGGGGCAAGCCATAGTCAAGTCAGCACACTGACACACTGACAGCTGTTGTTACCTGTTGGGCTGCAGTTTGCCATGTTATGATGTTGAGCATATTTTTTATGCTAAATGCAGTACCTGTGAGGGTTTCTGGACAATATTTGTCATTGTTTTATGTCGTTAATTGATTTTCAATATTAAACATATGCACACATTTGCATAAAGCAAACATATTTGCCCACTCTCATGTTGATGAGAGTATTAAATACTTGACAAAATCTCCCTTTAAGATACATTTTGAACAGATAAAAAAATGTGTGATTCATTTGCGATTAATCGCGACTAACTATGGACTATCATGCGATTAATCTTGATTATTAATTTTCGTTTATTGACTGCCCTAATTTCTAATGAAGTAGTCAGGCTGGAGGATAGGTCAAACAAACACAGGGCTCTCACACAGGGTACCGCTGTTCGTGTCCCGTGTGAATTCAAAAGTCAATGTTGACTTATTTTAATTTACATAGTCACTTTAAGCCAAACCATTATGTTTTTTTAACACTGTTTAAACTGCGACCGTAATCCGGGAGAAAATACTTTTCCCTTGAAACCTATTGGCCTGGACCCAAAACTGGTGTTAGGTTCCTGCAATCAATTCCTGAGTATCTCAAAGGCCCCTTTCAGACCTGGCATCAACTTGCGTCCTGCAGCGACTAGTCCCCAGTGATTAACAAATAGTATTTTTGCTTGGAATGCACATCCCTAGTGCTTAGAGTTGTCCACTTGTGATCCAATCACCCAGGACTGAACAGGGCCAAAACGTTCCTGGTAGCTTCTAGTGGTTAAACCCAACTGTGATTGTACTGATGTGTTAAATGACAAATTGCACCATTTACAAAACAAAACATTTTATAATGCAATGGAACACATCAGTGAGCTGCCCTTAGAAACCCGTTCACATTGAAATGATGCACCGTTAGCTTTACGATGATAAAACGACAGAAGTGATTGAGTCAAGTAAATGTTTTGTCGTGAGCTGTTGAACAGTTTCATGTCTGAAAGGGGAGCTGTTAACCCCTGACACACCGAGCCGACGGTCGGCCGTCAGACAGTTTGGGGCCGTCGGTGATCGTCTGTCGGTCTATTTTTTTCGGTGTGTCCCGCACCGTTGGCTCTAGTTTTCTAGTCAGCATGTTGAATCTTCTCATTTTTCATCTTCATCTGATCTGATCATTCCAATACTCGGATATTTTCACAATGACATGGCCATCTGGAATGAAGCTAAGTGGTGAATGACAAGGGTGTGAAAATAGTGGTGGAAACGCAGCTTTGTGTCATGTACATATCATAACAACGACTTCCTCGGTCTTCCGGTTTCCCTTTTTGAGTGACAAATACGGATTACCGCAACCTGCTTGTGTGGAGAGCTATTTCATCTCACGCAGGCGTAGAACATACGTGGTAGTTGGCCGTCGGCTGTGGTCTTTGTGATGTGTTCGAGAGCAACATTTTGGTCAAGACAAAGGCGACGTGAGGCGATGCAACTGGTGGCCTTCGTCGTTGCTAGTATGTGTCGGGTTGGTGTGTCTGTGGCATTACCGTGAAAGCATCTTCTTAGCATTGCATAGCATTGATCCTAAACTCAAGACAGCTGGATTATGACTAGATCCCTTGTCTTTGTCTTTGGTTTCAATATAATGCATCATATGAGCAAAACAGATTACAGGAAGGAGATCATATTACAAACTCTGAGTTCACCACACAGTATTTCTGCAGTCATTAGCTCATATGTGCACTCTACAGTACAATAATGAAATGCATTGCATTAATACAAGCTTGCTAAATCTAACCGATGGACCAGCAGATGGGTTTCGATTTCCCTCGCACCTAATTTCCATACCATTTAGAAAGTAATCAAAACATTTGAAAGGAAAATCACTGCCGCTGCTGCATGTTGTTAAATCAGTAGCATCCCTAAATAGCAATGTCATCGCTCTTTCATTAAAAGAGTAATCAATCTATTTCTCCCGCTGAATGTGTCGGTGATTACTCCGGATGAGGTTATTATGTTTTACATGGGGAAATCTATCTCGGTATATATTCGCTGTCTATCAGCTGTTCATTTTAAGGCTTCATTAGAGAGACAGACTCTGTGCTTACCTGTCAATCAAGGTGTGGTGAGCTGGGAGGTCTCAAATACCCTGAGGGTTTTTTTTTTTTCTTTGTATCTAAACCACAGTTACAGCAGTGACAGTTATCACGAGCTGGAATGAGAGATGATGCAGAGCAGGAAGCCTGTGGTTTTCTGCTAAATACAGATACAAGCTGCTCCGTTGGAGAGCAGAAAGTCTGTTTGTGAACCCGTTAGTGACCCAAATTATAAAGAGAAAAGAGCTTCTCTGTTTTAAAAGATTTTAAGATGTTTCTGCTTTGCTTTGCTTTGCAGTCATGTTTTTGAGTCAAGGTCATAAACTGGACTCAAGTCTGTAATTTGTTGACAGCGAGTGAGTCACCAGAGAGTCTGATCTGCTCCCTTAAGAGAAAATGCTTTATTACCCGTTTACATTTGATGCATTCACAGCACTTCCTTCATCTCTTTACCTTGACTCATGTTTTTGTACATCAAACTTGTTTACTTTGCAGACCACCTGCAGTTTTTACAAGCTGATAATCTAAAGGGGATTTCTTTCTGTAAATTTCCTTGATATAGACGTGAAGAAATGTACACATCACCTCTCATTTTAGTTATTTTCCACTGTAGGGATTATTCCAGGAGGACAGGAAGCATTTTAGAACAGAGAGAACCGGAGTTCAACTCTTTCATATTTCCAGGCCCCAAAAAAGCCGCGTTTCAACCGAGCAGACCAGTTCAGTTCGTTACACAGAACGGTTATTTTCACGTCTCCATTTGCAAAGTTTTGGATGATACCTGGTACTTTTTTTGGTACCACCTCAGTCGAGGTTCCAAGCGAGCTGAGATGATACTAGAAGGTGAAGTTAAAACAATGCGCACCACTGATTGGTCATAGAGAGTCGTTACTTGCGTGACACGGGACATCCTGTACAAATACGGCATTTGTAAATCGCCAAGTTACCGTCAATAACGGCCGCAACTTTTTTGTTTATTCCCTCGACCCAGATTTTTTTTAAATGTCAGCCCCCAAAACTACGCCGTACAACTGACGAAGAGCAGACGTTCCTCTGTTTGGGTGCTGATGAAATGATTCAGGGAGTGAAGATGTATCTGCAGTGGAAAACGAATAGAGAAAAGGACATAGTACCAAAACGACCCCCCTCTTCCTAATCTGACATCGGTAAGGTGTGGGGGGAGGAGGTTTCCAAAGCTATTCAACTATCAGACAAGCAGCTCTGAAGCAGTTTAAACCAGCACTGGGTGCCACTAATGTCAATAATCGGACATTTCTCGTAATGTTTATTGACGTTGGAAACAAAGTAATGTGTAGTTTGACTTCCCCAGAAGTCTGAAGAAAGTGAGATAAAAAGAAATTGAGTGTGCGAATGAGATGAGACCAAACTTAATTTAAATCTTTTATCTAACCAGGAAAGGGAAAAGGTCGAGGAAAGGTCCGCACTGAAATTAGATGAAAACAAGACATCAGCAGAAGGATCATTTAAAAGCAACAGAATAACAGCAACAAATCTACGATAAGGGATAGAGAAAGAGATTAAATGTCTTTTAAATAAATGCGCACAATAAATGAATCACAAAACAGATAACACTGGAGATCACATTGTTTCTTTGTAGTGAAAGCAGAAATAAACACACAGAACACAATGACTGTTTCCTTGTGAGTGGAAATTGCATCTCAGAAACGGTTCTGTTCTGTTTGGGATCCTGGAGACCTCGGGTTCTCTTTAACAGCTCAAAAAACATATTTAACAGAATTGGTCACAAATATGATTTTGAACTGATGACATGTTTTAGAAGTCTGCTGCAGAAAATAATGCATCACTTCTGTTTCAGCTGTTAAAACGTGGTGAAATACAATGGATTTTTATCTGCTCTATAAAACTTTGGATTTATGTTATTGGAGTTTTATGGCAGTTTGTTAATAAATGTCTAACAGATAGTTAGACCTCTCTGGGGTCTAATTGATCCGAAAACAAACTATACTTGGTAAAATGACTTTTTGGCAAACTTATCCATGCATAGCTTGTATAACATATTCATTTAAACATTTAATATTATCCAAATGTTGTGTAATAACAATGAAACACGGTAATTTCTGTATATATTACAACTTCAATACTTATTTTAATAAGGCCACAAGAAAAGAAAAGAAGTTTTGAAGGAAAATAACTATTATTATTATTACTTATACACACACAGCTGTAGGGTCTGTGGGACCCCTAACCAAAGTCATCTAAAGACACGTTTTTTAATCTGTTACAGGACTGAATTGTGTATGTGTATTATTTGGTCAAAAAGAGGCGTAATTTGTTGTATTCCAATGAATTAGGTTCCCAGTCTTTTTTTTCCCTCCATGCCATCCCATTGTTTGAGTAACAACAGTTGCATTGGGGGGCTGTGAGACAGCATCCTGTGCTGTGATTGGGTAGCTTGAAACAATTGGGAGAACAACTTGTTTTAAACCCGTCAAGTCAGTTTTCATTGTGCTCTGCTTTCATCAAGGTGATCCTCACCCATTGAACACGCCCCACAACATAGAGCTAAAAGTTCCCACCCATATTTAAGCAGTAGCACCCAGTTGCAGAGATATTCTCCTTTTGGCTTCTGGCTGGATGTTGGAGTTGAACAATGACGGTCAGCAAGGTCATCAAATACCTTCTCTTCACATTCAACTTTTTGTTTTTTGTGGGTGGAGCCATTATTCTCACTTTCTCCACAAACGTCAGGAGCAACAAAGCAGACTACCAGATCACTGATGAACTTCTCCCGGCCATACACCTCCTCATATTTATCGGTGCCATGACTTTGTTTTTTGGCTTCCTGGGTTTCTGCGGAGCAATCCGAGAGAACCGCTGCCTGCTGGCCCTGTTCTTCAAGGGCCTGCTCGTAATGTTCCTCATGCTGTTGGCCGTGGGAGTGCTGGGAGCCGTATCAAGAACTGCAGCTGCCCAGGAGCTGGTGAGGAAACACGTGAAGCAGCTGCTTCCGCTGAGCGAACAGCCGAAGGAAGTTCAGGAGACGTTTCACAACATGGAAAGGACCGGCTTCTGTTGTGGTTTCTTTGTTGGACATCTTGATTGGGGCAACTCGACGGTGGTGCCCGACTCTTGTAACTGCACAGACACCTCCAGAAACTGCACGGATTTGGACGGACGGGAGATTTACGCGACGCCGTGTATGCCGCACATCATGACGTGGTTGGACAGGATGTCAGACTCACTCATCGGGACTGCGCTTGCATTCGGCATCTTGATGATTCTGGGCATGATTTTCTCATTAGTCCTGATCTGTCAGATTAGGAGTTGGAAGAAAGGCATCGTTTAAAAGGTTCACAGGTGTCGACTGAAGGACACATCATCATGTTAGTGTTAATTGCATCTTTACTGGGTGTTGCCTCGTTGTACATTTTTTAACTGTTTCTACTTTTTTGTACCTGCATTTGTATATTTTGTAGATTGCAACTATGAATTGCATAGTAAACATTTTAAACAATGAAAAAGCTCCATCTATTGTTGTTTTTGTGGAAAAGAAACTGATAATTAGTAGTCCGAAAAATGGATATAAATTTGTGTAGCAGAACTTTGTTTTTCCTTTCTACTTTCCCAGTAGGCCCTGATCAGTCAGAGCGCGATTTGCAGTTTGCCAAATCTTTTTTTAATATTATTGTTGCTAGGTAACCACCGAATGAGTTGGCTTAACACAAATCATGAACTGTATGCTACCAAATAGTTAGTAGTACAGTTTACATTAATGAAAACAACTTACTCAAAATCTCAAGTAACGCACTAATTTGGCCTGTTGCTCTTGGTAACTATGGTAAAGTCATGTAGCTCCGGGTATCCAGCAAAAGTCACCACAGTGAGATAAAAACACTAATGACGTTGGGCACCTTTGCGCTCTGAGTTGAATTTTTTTCAACTTGTGTTCAACAAAAACGTGATTTGCATGGAGTGGAAAAGCCGTAGCTTGGGAACCACTGCACAAAACTGTATATAAAGTAGGGCTGGGCGATATGGAGAAACTCAAATATCACAGCGTTTTTGATCAAATACCTCAATATCAATATTGCGATGATATTGTAGGGTTGACACAATGAGATTTTTGATAAATAATGATCAGTAATGTGGATATAATGACGAAGTGGGTAAAATTGCAAATAATAGAAGAGCTAGAAAAGTCTGGTGAGTTCAGAAAATTACATCACTTTACTGTAATGCAGCCTGTAAAACCAGGAAATGACAACACTTATGCCATATTACGATATCCAAAATCAAAGACGATATCTAGTCTCATATCATGATATTGTTATTATATCAATATATTGCCCAGCGCTAATATAAAGTAATTAAAACTAGCTCCACCTCGAGCAGCTACAACAGTAATTTGCATCAGAACTAATACTAATAATTGTAGTACATAATAATATAGATCACTCAAGAAGTGTTGGAAAGATTTAAGCTCAATATAGACTTTACATATGTGTGTTGTGTAATTCTGATAGAGAGACAATATTCCATTTGTTCTTTCACTGTGAACATTCAAATTTAGTTTGGACAGATATGCAAAACTATAAATTGGAAAATGGGTACTAACATACAAATTAATGTATTTGATGTGATGTTATATTTTGTGTTCTAATGGATGGAGAGCAATATTATCTATATAATTCAGCTTCCGGTTATTCTTGATAAGATCCAAAATATCACTCACAGTGGCCATTTTTCATTCTTTTCTTACTTTAAGTACGTTTGGCTGCTAATACCTCTGTACTTTTACTTAAGTAGGATTTCAAACACAGGGCTTTTACTTGTAAAGTAGTATTTTTAGATTGATTGAATGGCATACATGGGCTCGTTACATGCTGGATGAAGACAGTGATTAGTGATTGCATTCACCTGTTAACTCACCTGGCCTCCTTGATTGTATTCCGGCATTAGTACACACTGATGAAGGGCTGGATCGGGATGTATCGTTATTGAGGGGAAATATAAATATACTCAGCAACAAGCAGGTGCTGGTTGCAGCCTTGTGCCAGAGGAATATATATTTTAAGAATGTGTTTATTTCTGTTTGGTTCAGACATCAGACACACCACATTTGACTCACAGACTCACACAATGAATCAGACAGGCCTTTTTCACAGAAGACATTTTAACTTGCCACAGTAGGAAGACCACAGGTGTGAATAATGAAATGAATGATGGCTAAATTCATTTAGCTATTTTGATTTCAGGTTCCTGCAGGGCTGCACAATTAATTATTTATTTATTTTATCAAATCGCAATATGGTCCACTGCAATTTTTGAAATCGCAGGAGGCGCATGATTTTTCAAAGGCAAAATGTGTCATAATACTATTTTAAATTAAATATTGTCATGCTGCAGAGTATGGAGGACGGAATCTGCCAAACTACGACCCGCTGTATGGAGCCGGGAATGAAGGCTGGAGTGCAGCTAGCTGCCTAGCATTTAGTCGATCTTTGCACTCTAGCCCCATGAGACACATTGAGTGACAGCCACCTCATTTGAAAAGATAAAAGAAAGAAATTTATAAAGAAAATAATACAGAAATAAATCAGTTTGGGGAAATAAATAAGAGGTGAATTGCAAAGGGAAAATCATGCCAAAATAAATAAATGCATAAATACATGAATTTAAAGATAAATAAAAAATAAATACAAAAATAAATAAATGATAAATGCAAAATCAAATAAATTAATTTAAAAAATAATATAAATAAATACATACATAAATAATTAAAAGGGAAATTTAAACAGAGGAGTAAATAAATATGGGAATTAATACAAAGATAAACAATTAAATAAGCAAATTAATACATACATATCCATTTATGTCACATTTTATCAATTAATTAATAGCTACATTTATTTTTTATATTATTTTTGCTATTTTAATGACATTTATTTATTTATTCATTTATTTTTTATTTTGGCAGGTTCTGTTCTCCATAAAAAAGATGTCTGGCCTGCACATCATATCCTATACACCTTAGATAACATATTTGTTTGGTACAGATCCCTGCAAATATCACATCATAATAATTTTCATTCTCTCAAATAATGCAAATCATATCGCAATTGCAATACTAGTAAAAAATAATCGCAATTAGATATTTTTAAAAATTGTTCAGCCCTTGTTCCTGGTATTGTGTAAGGCCTATTGAAAGAGGCTGGGTCACGCTTCATCAAGGCATCATATCATGGGGTATAACACATGCGCACATGTGTTATACCCCATACCCAAGACCCGTGTCCGCCTGTGTCCCAGCCTCCTTCAATAGGCCTTGGTATTGTGCATGCTGGCTCACTGTTACTCTCACTGGAGCACGTGAATACAATGGATCCATCCTTAGTGTTATTAGTAACACCTGTGTTTTTCCTACTATGACAAGTCAAACTGTCTGCTAAGAGAAAGGCCTACTGAGGGGTGGCTGTCTCCCGTGATACCTGATCTCTCTCCCTCACAGACCCTGAGGCTTCCACACCGGCTATTAAGAGTTAAAACAATGACCACCAGATGTTTGTTGTGAATTGGTATCGTTTATTGGGGTCTCAAGTTATCCACAGGAATGTGGGTGGGTGGGTGGGTTTGTTGATGCTTTGGTAACAACCCCCAAGATGAAACCCCCCCAAAAAATCTGCATCACTATAGGCTTTAATTTACATTCTCTGTTGTCCTTAAAGCCAGCGTCCCTCCATCCTTATAATACTACTGGCTACACGCCTTGGCATATGAATCTAGGTCATAAAGATTTATGACTGACTAAAAATGGCGCATAAACTCAGTACAAAAAATAAAAGTGTGAGACGACTCCAACTCCATAAATAAAAAAACTGATAAAATCCACAGATGAAAAAAAAACTGAGTAAACTATTCCACAAATAAAAATGATTTATGCTGGTTTACCGTCCATTACATCAATTTTGGGCTTTGGAGATACTTCTATTTGAACATTAAATTGATGAGCATTTGTTGGATGCCTTATGAGAGCAGGATTCAATGAATCTGAGCAACTGAAAACACACACGGCTGTGTACATTTGTAAACTTTCCTCCGTGTGGACTGTTCTGAATAACCCTGACCACCAGAAACCGTCTGTTGTTTATGGAAGAAATTGGTCATGATCTTGTTTAAATCACATCGAGATAATTGAATCATGAAACCAGAACAACATGTTACGGAAACCCCCGTTGTCTTGATACCTACAATTTCCCCTCTTTTTTTCAGCAAAACAATGACCAGTTTGATGTTGTAATGAAATTATTGAACTTGTGATTTTTCAGGGAGCTTTTATTCTCAGCATTTCCAGATTTCTGAACAAAGCTTTGATTCATTTGAACGGAACATTTCAAGTTGATCTTGTTTTCTGCCACGTCCTCGACACTCTTACTCAGATCCTTGGATGATTGCAGTGACTCAAACCACAGACTATATATAATGTTTAAAGGACCAGTGTGTAGCATTTAGGGGGATCTATTAGCACAAATGGAATATAATATTAATAAGTACATTTTCTTTAGTGTATAATCACCTGAAAATAAGAATCGTAATTTTGTTATCTTAGAATGAGCCGTTTATATCTACATACGGAGTCTTCACGGAGTCCACCATGTTGCACCACCATGTTTCTACCAGCCCTGTCATACTAAATGGCGTATGAATGACACATTAATTGCAAGTAATTTTGCATGCAATAATAACATGCTTGCTTTTGACATGTTATTTTTACGTCATGTAGTCTGTATTGACTGCAATGTAAACGCAGCGATACAGTGACATAGGATAAAAAGTTGGAACGACTGCGGATGGGTCCAACAAACACAGGATTTTTAACCAGGAGACCGTTGTTCGAGACCAGTGTTCGTGTCCCAAAATTATGTTATTTTTTAGTGATATTGGTAAAGTATTTTCTTTACTTCTGTTACATTGTTTCCGTACATATTTTACTTAGTTTACGTACTTATTTTAAGCCCAGCCATGATGTTTTTCCTAAACCTAAGTGAGTGGTTCTAAGTGCAGCTGTTACCATAGTTTTGTTGCATGGCGTACAAATGAGACGTGAAAAGGCTAAAATGCGTTCACATGACATGCGGAATGTCCTTGTAATGTCGTGCTATTTAAACGCCTTCCCATGAGATCGGGTTGGTTTCTACAGTAGCCCAGAACGGACAAACTAAACACTGGCTCTAGAGAGAGCCATTTGCATTTCCGTGTCGGCCACCATAATATACCTTAGTATTTAGGAGTAAATAAGAAACAATAAAGTTAAGGTTCTATAGCCAATTTATCATCAATTAAACACTCCAGAGCTCAAATATTGCTTAAAAACTGAGCACACAGGAGCACAAGGAAAAACACAAATGCAGAAATCTCTCATGTAAAATTACCAAAACTGTTCTATCTTTGACAGAAAATTTTGTGTTCAGGCAGCCCAGTCGCCAGGAAAAAATGTTGCGTTTGTACGTTTCTGCAAACCACGGATACGTTGAATGCGGACGTTTTTTGCATTCGGTCGGAGCAAGTCATATAGTACAACAAGCGACTGAAAAGTTCCGTGGTATATTAATGAGTATTACAAGCGAGAAATACCTGTAAGTGCAGGTGGTCAGGGTGGTGGATGGGTCAAATGCTGTTTGCGTCTCATGTGAAACCAAAAGTAAACGTTGACTTTACACTTTTTACATAATGTTACGTAAGAAAGTCTGCTGAGGCCGGTTGTTGTTTATTTATGTTATATGGTTAAGTTTTTATGTGATTATTTTAACACAAACTATGATCTGTTTTCTAACCTTAACCAAGTAGTTTTGTTGCCTAAACCTAACCAATCATTTCACAATGTTAACCATGTGTCATTGTGCGTTCCTGCAAGTGTGATACGAGGCTGATATGACACGTATTTATGGAACGTCTTTTTGGTTCTGAAATGTCAACATTCAACTTATCCTGTGGTTCACAGAAACATACAATGCCAACATTTGTTCTGGTGATGGAGTTGGTTGATTTAGCAAATATGCTTTCGGGGCCTTTAATGGAAGGACGGAGCTAAATCTACATTTTAGCCATCACTCACAGGTTCACTTCAGGTTTACTTCATATTGCCAAAATGGGTCATCTTGCTCATGGGCACATGTGTGTTGATGGATACATGGGGGTTTAAACCGTGACCTTTTGGTTTCCAGACAGCCTCTCTAAATCCTACAACCCTCCGACTATGATTTGTTTCATGTCTTTCCCCCCCTTCGTCACAGAGCCCCTCCAAGGAAAACAAATGATTTCCCTCCCAGTTTTAATCATGCATGTGTCAGACTTGGAATTCAGGCAATTCTTCCACTTCATTGCTTTAATGAAAGATGAATTATTGGCGTAGTCGCATTAAACACCCATCCACAACACCTGAGTCTCATGACAAAAAAAAATAAGTTATGTCTTGGGTACCTGGACAGTGATAAATGTGGGTCAAAATGAATCGTTTCATGCCAGAACAAGATGTTCACTCAGTTTGAAAAAGTGACGCCTCATCCCAAAAATGGTTTCCAGGATGAAGGGGAAATGCTTAAGCTATTTCACAACCTTTGCCAATAAAATGATTGAACTATGGCAACTTTATTCCCCTCATATAATGAGATCTCTTTACTTGTCTCATTCTATTAACCTGTCACATACACTTGTAAGTTTCTGATCATGCAAACAGCCTCAGGCGTTCCCAGTTGCTAAAACGATCACACAGACAGGTGAATATACTAAATGACACCTCAGGGCTCATCACAATAATAGTATTACACTTTAAAATGAGCCATTCTGAAGCATGAGTACTCTTACTTTTGATACTTTAAATACATTTAGCCGATAATACTTCTGTACTTTTCCTTTAGTAACATTTTGAATTCAGGGCTTTTACTTGTAATGGAGTATTTTTAGACTATATTATTTCTATTTTTACTTAAGTAACAGCCTGGTCTCTTAAAAATGGCGTTCCCATATAACAAAACTGCTTTGTCAATTATGTTTCAAGGGAACGTTTATTTCTCCAAGATTATGTTTGTATTTGACGTATCACAACGGGCAACTTTGTGTAGAAGGAATATCTGTTTCAATCGCATTATTTCTGCTTTCCTGAATAACATATTTGGATTTGGGTACATCCCTAATATAGAGATGTTGACATGAAACATATATTTGGTCCAGAAACGTCAAGATTCAATGTATCCTGAGGTTTGCAGAGACGTACAATGCCAACATTTTATTCTAGCGACTGAGTTGCAGCTAAAGAATCTGAGTACTTCTTCCACCACTGGCTAAAACAGTTGACACTACTTGCTGAGGAGGAACAAAAGGAAACAGGAACAACGTTTTGCTTATATGGTAATGCAGAGGGGGACTACCTGGAATGGTCTCTTTGTCCCAGCAGTCTTTAGTGAATATCCCCACTGTGGCCCATAAATAAAGATGCTTACAAATGTCTTCAGGGGATGCGTGGTTGGCGGCACTTATATATTCCAAGAGGCAATTGCATCTCTCCTGATACCTTCCTTCCTGCCACAGGCAAAGTATGCAGGGACGTGTGCAGAGGTAAACAAGGACAGCTCAAAGTCTTTGCATATGTCCCACTTCTGTGTGCCTGCTGAATGTTTTGTGAAGGTGAATATTTGCTACGTGTTCAGACTTTAAAGCAAACAGCCACTACAGAAATTACTGACGTCCAAATATTTTTTATTATTAAAGAAATTCATATTCACACTGAATCGTCATTTTATTACCACCCCTTTATAGTTTGAATAGCCAGACAAATTTGAAATTTCAACAGCTATTTAAGGGGTGGAAACGAGGGAAATGGCTGACACATTTTGCAAAAACAATATGTTAAAAAAAATGACATCAAGGCATTCTAAAGCAACTCAATGCTGTAGAACAACTAATTGCATTTACTAATATATAGCCTTTTGGGTAAAATAAAAATAAACGCTCTTGAAGTTATTCCCCCAGTACATCCAAAAAAGAATAACACCTTAATTACTTAGAAAACCAATTACCTAGGTGTATTAATCATTTTGTAAGAGAAGATTTTTTTCTTCAAATGTTAACCGTTTTTGCAGGACTGCATGACGTGTCAACTGTCCCCTGCTAATCGTGTTTAGTCTGCTTCATTGACTCTGACTGTGTTCCTCTAGTTTTTATCTTCCATTTCATCCTGGCTCTGTGTTCAGCTGCTTCCCCAGCGTTAAATGGAGCCTGTTATTTGTTCTCCTCACAGAGCCAGGCCTTGGCCCACTACAAGGGGACCAAACATGCCAAGAAGCTAAAAGCCCTGGACGCTCCGAAGAGTAAGCTCAAAGGCTCAGTGGTCACCAAGGAAACCGCCAACCAGGAGACCGCCAAGGGCATCAACACCTCGCAGGTCCCTAACGGCACTGACAGGAAAGGTTTGTGTTTTCCTGCTTGCTGCACATTCCCCTACACGGTTTCTTTTTGTAGCTGCTGCCCTTCTGTTGAGAACGAATGTTGGACCCAAAAAAAAAAAAAACACCTTTTTGGCATTTTCCATTTGCTGCACACAACATGCAATCACTTTAGGAGTTGGATGGACTCACTGTTGATTATATCAGCCCTGTGCTGGCTGCTCTGCCGATGGCTGGCTACTCACTCTGAGCTCATATATTGAATTTTTAGAGTTCAGAGATCTCTGCAGGACACACCGGGCAGTCAGACATCAGCAAAATGAGGAAGGGCCTCAGTATGCTTCAAACTAAATGCCTGTCTGATCATCTGAAGCCGCGTTCAGACAGACAACAGCACTGTATGGAAAAAAAACATTATCAACTCCATCATTCATTTCTTAATCCCCCTCTCTGCAGCCCTGTCTCCCTCAAAATATGTTCCATTGCAATGAAACTGCATTGTGAATTACGTTTCGAGGGAAACTTATTTTGTTGCAGATTCAATTTGTTTTTCACGTCTCTCGAATACATTTTCTCGGAAGATGTGTAAGACTTTTCACCCAGGAGACCGCTGTTCGTGTCCCGTGTGAAACCAAAAGTCAATGTTCACTTATTTTAATTTACGTCCGTAGCTTAATAACGCAACGATTTCAATTTACAACATTAACCGCATCTTTAAAACTGCGGCCCTAATCTGAAAAGAAAATATGTTTCCCTCAAAACCTAGCCTAATTGAGAATGCCGTTTAGTTGTATGGGAACGTAATTTTGTCAGAGACAGGGTTGCTCTCTGACAGCAGAATTAAGGAGGGTTTAACTTTCATGGTAAAAACTCCAGCAACACTTATAATATAAAGAATAACTTTTGTGTGCGGCCAATATCAGCTTGTGGCCTTCATCAAGGTCATCATACAATGCATGATTAGAACCCAGCCTATTCTCTTTCCCAGGGAGAAAATTACCAATGCTTTGCTCTGCCATTTGCGTGTGATAACAATGCACAAGGCACCCTTTAGCGGCAGTATGAAACGCACTGGGCTTTCAATTAACTACAATGTAAACTCATTTGCGTCAATATTAAACGCTTCGAGAAAGAGCTCTGGGAGCGACAAAGACACACACAGGGCTTGTAGGAGGGGAGGCGGATGGGTCCAACAAACACAAGGCTTTCATCGAGGAGGCGGCTGTCCATGTCACGTTCACGTTACAAACAGCTGTTTGTTCGTGTCCCGTGTTCACAACATTCAGTGTCATTTTCACTGTATAAACGTAGTAGTTTTAAGGCCAACCAAGTAGTTCTAACCTAACAATAGTGGTTTTAATGACAAAAAAAAAGTGACGCCAAGGGGCGTGACAAAACGAGTTGGGATGAGAACATGTTGGTTTGGCTTAAAATTACTACGTTTGTTACGTTATTAAGCTATGGACGTAAATTAAAATAAGTCAGCATTGGCTTTTGGTTTCACACGGGACACGAACAGTCTCCTGGGTGAAAGTCCTGTGTTTGTTTGACCCATCCTTCGTATGTGGACTATCAGTGCAAACATATTTGTGAAAGGTCAAAGACAAGCGTAATCCGTGACGAAGTAAGGTCCAACCGTGTTGTTTTTTCCTAAACCTAACTAAGTAGTTTTGTTGTCTAAACCAGTGGTTCTCAACCTTTTTCATGTCAAGGACCCCCTGAAGTGATACACATTAGGTCACGGACCCCCATTTGGGAAGATTTTACTTCAGAGACCTCCATCTGAAAAGATTTTGGCTGTTAGATATGATTAAGACCAGAATTCTGTAGTTGTCAACTACAGTTGAGGAGATAACCGCAGAGTGTATAGTGAAAATAAACTATTCCCCATGTTTCTGGGGGCCCCCTGGAACTCCCTCAAAAACCACCGGCCAAAACCAAGCAAGTGTTTTTGTTTAATTCACAGCGTTAAGCTTGTGTTCACTGCAACCGAAAAGTGATGACGAGGGGTCTGACAAAGCATTGGGATGAGAATGTGTTGGATAACCGTGATGAAAACAAGCTGAAAGGTATTGGTCTCACAGTGTTATTTATAGGACAAGTGTAACTGGATTTTTTAAAATGAAATCTCTCTCAAACTCTCTTTTTTCATTCTTCGCACAACTACTTTTGTCACTTTTTTGTTCGTAAAACCAAGTGCAACACCCTGAATGCCTCTGAGGAGAGACTGTCTGAAAGGGTGTGCCATTATCACCGTTTGTACAATGCAAAGACACACAAAAGCTCTACACAAATTTGTTGGAGAGGGATCAGGGTGGCAGCCAGGGGGACTCTATGACGGCAGGCTTTGAGTTTGGCCATTCAGAACAGGTACGCTTTTAGATGTAGTTGTTGTACGAACTAGTTTGTTTGAAGCACACTGAATTCTCCAATTTGCTGGCACAATGCAAAAACGTTGCAACTTATATAACCATGTGCTCCAGAACTCATGCCTCCTATATTGGATTTGTACTTTATGTTTGCCTATTATCCCATTTTTAATTACATTTTTGCCGGTGCGCATTGTTTTGTGCTGACTGTGTGTACCTTAATATTCATCACGTCGCAGCCAGGTGGCTGTTTAAATCCGGTTATCTCGCCCAGGTGTCTGCCAATAAACATTCCTATTCTCGGTGGAACTCCTGCTTTAAAACATGTTGGAAAAGTAAACAAACACTAGCTGCAACTTCCAGCACCTGACAGGAACCAGATGCAGATTATTTTAAATTATTTTACATGCTGTGTTTCATATCGATTCTGTGGAGGATAACGTTTTAGGAGCCCAGCTCTCTCTCTCTCTCTCTCTCTCTCTCTCGCTCTCTCTGTAATATTCTTTAGGCTGACTGTTATTATGTCATGAATTTGGCCCAATAAAAGTCTTCCCTTTAACTGTAACAATAGACGTTTTTTAAAGGAATTGGAAACACATTGAGCCGTCATGCTCTGGGATTAATTTTACCTCTGCCCATGCCTCCTTCCAATGTTCCACAAGTATTTAAATCAGGAGCACATTTCTTGAGCTCATTGTGTACCGTGACCTATTTGTCAAGTCTGACCTATTCATGCTTGAAGCTTAAAGGTTGCTTGAGGTGAAAACTGAACCATTAAACGGTTGAGATGCCCAGCCAGGTATTCATATCACGTCTCGGAGGGGGTGTTCAGGTGGTTTTGGCTCATAAATGCTACAAATGTTAATGATGTTCCTCCGTTGAGTTCCAAAATAGGTGAGAAAACAGTATTACCAAGTACTTAATTCTACATATTTAACCTTACATAGGTCACACGCTAACGTTTATGTAATTTTAAGAGCTTTACACCTGGCAGCATTCTGTCTCGCATCCCACAGAGTTACTAAGCTGCTACACAAACGTCACACCGTTAAGTGGAGCAATTTGCACTTAAGCAACCGTTGAGCTAATCCACGTTGCAGTTTGTCGACATTTACCGTAAGAGAGCTTTGGCTGCCATTTTAGAGGTCTCAAGGGCTCAACAGTGTTGTAAAATCTTAGAATCTTTTCTAAAAGTATAACCTGTGTCCTCTCAACAGGATCACATTTTTTGCAGTTTTTGTTAAAACTGTGTATTTTTGCTGTTTACTCATCTTCACTCATCTTTTTAAAAGCACATAAAGGACGTGAACTGTGGGGCGTTCATGTGCTGCGGGAACCTTGAGGATCCAAGACTCAACAATTAACAGATTTTCAATGAAAGAAGCTTCAATGAAAGAAGCATACAGTACTAATCGATGTGCACCAAAAATTGTTTGTAAAGAAAGAGGGCTATAATGCTGCCCAGGAATATGTTTTTTATCAGTCTAATAAAGAAATGTGATGAACATAACTGCAAAGCGTTCATACAGAACTTACTTGCAAAACATTGACTGACAACATTTATTTTTGTTTTCCTTATAATTTATTTTTTTATGTCAGCTTTTAGCCAACATCTGAATTGCCCATTGAATAATTAATATATCTACTTGGAGTTAATGGTAGGTGGTAATGGTAGGCAGAACATATTTGGCATCATTGGGCAAAAAATCCATAATAACCTTTCAGCATATTGTAATTCAAGTGCTCTGAGAGATAATTCTGCACCTCCTCATGGCTCTGTTTTCAGGCTTTAAAAAATCTAGTCCGTGACGGAAGACTTTAGCCAATCACAGGTCATTTCAGAGAGAGAGCGTTCCTATCGGCTGTTCATTCAACGGAGGCAGCTGTAAATCACTCACGAACTCCGATCAAATGGTCAAACTAGGCAGCGCTGATCAAATATGAATCAATATTCTGTTACTGTAATGCCTATTTCTCTCCTCAAATGTCTTCAGAAACATCTTGCAGTGTACTGTTTAGCTGTAAAATGAGAAAGTGTGCTCCGGCTGGTGGGCGGTGCTTGGTATTTCTTCAACAGATCTCAACATGGCTGCACGGTCACAAACGTTCTCATTTTACAGCTAAACAGTACACTACAAGATGTTTCTGAAAACATTTTACACGAGAAATAGGCATTATAGTAACAGAATATTGATTCATATTTGATCAGCGCTGCCTAGTTTGACCGTTTGATCGGAGTTTGTGAGTGATTGACAGCTGCTCAGAGACGGCAAGGCTCCAGCTCAGCTCTGATTGGTTGTTTTCCTCCGGTCTGTGAAATCTTGCAGATGCCATTAGGAGCACAGAGGCACATGATTTGTTTCAGATTACCAGTCTCGTGCACTGCTGTCAGGATATACTGACTGTCTTTTAAAAATAACTTTTTTGAATCATATTTGCTCCATTTCTACCCGCTGCAGCTTTAATAGAAGCTAAATTAATTATCTTCCTCGGGTATCTAGCTACCACAAAGCCAGATATGGAGACCGAATGTGTCCAGTATTAGATGATTAAATAAAACATTATAAAATAAATATTAAGACAAAAATATCTAACTATCAAATTGAGAAATAATCAAATAAATGTTTAAAATTAATGTTATTATTATGAAATGTTATTTCATGTTGCTTCTTTTCAGTTTATTGTAGGTCTGTCTGTTTTTATTTCACAACTCAATCCATATGGTTTATTTTATAATCCCACTTGTCATCACAGAGTCTCTGTCAGTCAAACAAGACAAACAGGGCAGAGCCAGGTGTGTGTGTTGTCTGTTTATTCAGACAAAAGCAACATCTGTATTTATTTTCCCTGGTGAGCATCTAGAGAAAGATAGTGTTGATTTCAGAGGGGAAAAAAGGTATGTGAAAGCAAGTTTGTTGTTTTTTAAAGAGTGCACTAAAAAGCAGCCAGAAAATAGTATAGTTTATTTGTTGTTTTGCATCTGTGTACAAACTAAACAACAAACCAACACCATTGATTTTTTTTAAAGCTACTACAAAGAACTTTCATTGTGTTGATTTTGGCGGTCCCTGTGGACAAAAGCGGTAGTGTTTCCGCGCACCAGACTCCCTAATTTTATTGTAGCAGGGTCTGACAGTCGTTCATAGTCGCAGTTTGAACTTTAAGGTTGGGGGGTTCACAAAAAAAATCTAGAGGGAATGTAATGTGTACAACGCAGAGAGGTCTAATGTATATTGCGATGTGTGTAGCTTACATATTACAAACCTCCAAACAGAATGTGTCACGAGCAAGAGTCAGTGATAAAATCAGTTTGATTACACTGCAGCGTGCGTGTTTGAGCTGAACTTTTGTCAGACGCCCTGTTTCTATTTATTCCTTATTCCAATGGATGAGGAACGGCTGATTGGTGAAATTGAAATGTGGAGTTATCTGATACCTTCTCATTTCACTACAAACACCTAAATAAGGATACAGCTGGCTGGAGGGAGATAACCAGGAGCCTGAAAGTTTACATAGGCTACTGTTGGCTGTATTGTATGTCATTTCCAGTAAATATCGCAGTATAAAACCTGTTTTCTGTTTAAAAAACACAAACGTCAGAAGGGAGCAAGTAGCCTACTACTCACCCATCTTTTAAGTGGTTACGTCTCTAGTCTGATCTTGACCAAACAGCTGATAGATACCTGGTTTGTGTGCATGGCGTAACAGAAGTGCATATTTAACAGTGTGTGGACAGAGACCGTCCGATGTTATAAGTAAATAAAAATACCACAAATCTATCTTCTTATGTTGTTGGTGTCTTATTCTGTCAATATGAAGACACATCAACGTCGATATTATTAATCATTACAATAAATTATTAGTTCTATGTTATTACAAAATAATATAGATGCATTTCTAGTTGGTTCAGTGAGCCCCCTGAACCAACGCAAACTGCGCTTGTGCCCGCGGTGTCCTGGTTCTGTTTCACCCATATCTCCCTTCCCTCCAGCTTGCCAAGCAATACGGCATAGACCACCAGCAGTGTGGTGTCGGTGTTGTCTCCCAGCGGGGACCGGTCGAGCAGCGAGGCTAAGCTGTCTGGAGGAGGAGCCGCTTTGAGATCTTAGAGACTTTGGTTTGACTATTTGATTATAAACATCATAAAGCCTTGATGGAAGATGCTGATAGAGAATAATATATGTGAGAAAGTGAGGAATAAGATGATTTTTAAAGCTACTTGAAGGGAACATTTTGTTTAATTTGTTAATTTTTAGTGCTTGCATATACACGGGGTGAACATTTGCATTTGTAGCCTTCTTCATACATAATCCCTCTATGAGTGCTAAACAGTAAAGATGGATTCAGACATAGACCTTGTCTCCTGCACTGAGATGTCCACCTGTAATGGACTCTACACAGCCCTGAAATGAAACATACACTTTAAAAACATACAAAATTGTAAACATTGGCAGAGAACTCAAGAGACCTTACACAACAAGCCTTCATAACCAAACAGACAAATAACTATTAATCATTTCAGTGCCCTTAAAAAAAAAAAAAAACACCAGCACATATCTGCACCATCTCACTATCGTATCTACAGTGCACGGAGGCGGCGGTTTGTCACAAGGGGCATAGTAATGAATATTAATGTGCTCAGATGTCAGAAGAATTAATTGTCGAGGCGGGTAACTGCTGCATTATCTGTAAGGCTGAAGTATTTGACGGAATATCAGTGGCACCAAACTGGCTCTAATGAAAAGCAGAGTTCAGGGAAGAGTAATGGCCGTAGTGAGAGTAGGCAAAAACAACAGGGAGCTCGATTTGCTTTTGCAGAGTGGGCTTTCAATGGGTTTGTTTTGCTCTAAAATTACCAGCAAAAAACATATTTGGTCTGTAATAATTTTATTCCAAAGCACAACATATCCATGCCGGGAACAATGTAAGTTTATTGCTTATTTTTTGTTACAAAAATACACCTGATCGTGTCATTCAAGAGCTATTATGTAACAAGAGGGCTAATTACATCATTAATTGTGAGTGTTTTTCATTGTGGCAGCTGTGATTTTGTAGGAATACGCTGTAAAACATTTAAAGGGGACCTATTATGCTTTTGTGCTTTTTCTCTTTCCTTTAGTGTGTTATTTTTGTGCATTTAAAAGGTCTGCAAAGTTACAACGTCCACACCAAAGGGAGTTACTCTCTCCCACAGAAACACTGCTCCTGAACTGTCTGAAAACGCCTTGATTGAAGTCCTGCCTTTTTTTCCGTAACGTGGTGAAGTCACCAAGTAACACAGTTGCTTAACGGCTCGTTTGGCACGCCCTCAAACAAAGCTAGTTCGAGCGGAGCTGGAGCAAAGTCCAAAGAGTTTTGGTTTGGTTGACCAATCACAACAGAGTGGGCCAGCTGACCAATCAGATCCTATCCAATCCTAAAAATGACATTCCCGTACAACTAAATTGCATTCTCAATTACGTTTGGGAAGAAACGCATTTGTCAAGGATTATGTATTTTGTGTATCACAAATACTTAATTCATATTTGATCAGCTCTGCTTAGTTTGACCGTTTGGTCGGAGTTCACAAGTGATTGACAGCTGCTCAGAGATGGCAAGGCTCCAGATCAGCTCAAATGGTTGTTTTCCTCCGGTCTGTGAAATCTTGCAGATGCCATTAGGAGCACCAGAGGACACAGAGGCACATGATTGTTTTTCAGATTACCCGTCTCATGCACAACTGTCAGGATATAGCGACCGTTCTATAAAAATAACTTCTTTTTAATCATATTTGCTCCATTTCTACCCACTGCAGCTTTAAAGCTGGTTCAACTTAAAAATATGAGTCAACTGAACTAATTAATTCAAAGTCGTCTCATGAGTTTTGAAAACCGACTCAGATAACTGAAGATATTAAGTGTAATCACACACAGACAACTTCTCACACAATATAATGGAAGAAATTCATTGTGGAATGAAACCGTTCATTTAGTCCGTCTGCTCAGGGCGGTTTAAGTTGATGTGCGAAGAACATAAGTGCATCGGCGAGGAATAATGAGTCCGCGTGAAAGCGTGTAATCACGGGGTAGATTTCATAAAATGCACCGAGCGTCCGCTTCCTTTACTTCGTCGTTGAACTTGTGTCTGTGCTGAGATGGATGGACAGTTGGACACAGCAAGATAGTATAGATTAGCCGAGTGACTCAGCGGCCGCCTGTCAACTTTGTGTGTGTGTGTTTGTGTGTCCTCACACCAGCGCCAGAGAGAGTAGAGATAGAGCGAGAAAGGGAGAGAGAGGTATGCCCACAGCACGGCCCGCCATCTCTCAGTTCCAGTCCAGTGCCTGAGGAAATGTACCCTGATATTAGCTATTAAAGAGCAGATTGTCAGGGGAGCCATGCCAGCACTGACAGCAGCTGTACAATGGAGCAAGCTGCAGGGAGGCAGGAGGCTAGCTCAGGCTTTTTCCTTCCACAGCCTTCTTCCTCACGTCCCCGTCGGCTGCCGGCTCCCTCCCCACACATCCCCCTCCTCCACCCCCCCTCCCAAAAAGGACTGCCTTTGTGTCTAAGTCTCCGTAGATGCGCGCTGGGTTGGAAAAAGCGCTTACAGACAGACGTCAGAGACAGCAGCAAACCTGATGAGTGTGTGATTAGATTGGCTCCATACCTGCGCCGCGCTGCAAATGTTCTCATTTGTGAGGATTCTGGAAGGCGATGTGTAACCGCAGAAACTTCCCAACACAAATTAGGTACGGATCATTTGCTTTCAGATGAAATTGGAAAGAGATAAATCAGAGTGAATTCAATTCAGTGACTCCCACCGCTGTTAAATATCTGAGATAATGTCCCTTTTTTTTCCCTTCAACAAAAATAAAACGATTGCAAGCGTCGATGCGCGCTTATTTGTGAATTCAAATTTTTCACCTTATCAATCTTTTATTCTAGGAATATTCAACCGTGACTCTTTTCTCATTTACTCTCTTTGAATATTGACAAGAAGGGGAAAAAAAAAAATCATAGACGTCGAATGAAATTTGACAGAACTCAAGAGCCATGAGGGATTTCTGTCCTTTAAGTTGTGACAGCATATAATAAGGCCCAATCATTTTAATTAAAGAGCTTAATCCAGCTTCATTGAGAAAGGTAATCAGATCTCTGGGGAGTCCTGTGATTGCCTGAAAGCCTAAGTAGAGTGGAAGGGTTTCAGAGCGGCGTTTCTCGTCTATCGCCAAAGCAAATCTCAGGGGAGCGTCGGGAGAGGCTGACGGACAAATGGAGGAAAGAAAAGTGGCGGTGTCCTGTCTCGAAGGGTCGCAGCACCTGTCCTGGTCTGCCTTTCTCTTGATTCTCTCTATCTTTGTTACCTCCAACACTCCCACCCTCTCAATTTCTCTCTCTTTAATTGTGTCCCATACTCGATTACTCTCTCTCAATGTTATCTCTTTCCTCTCACCTTCTCACGTCCCTTACCTGCCTCCCTCTTTTTTCTTCTTCCTTATTCCACACACTGGATTTTCCACTTTGTAAAAGTTTGCTTACTTTTCCAGTTTCACTTTCATTTAACTTTTCTCGTTTTCCAGCTCCACTTTTCTCTGTCTTCCAAATCTATCCTCTTTTGTTCTTGTCTCTCATCCTCTCCTTTCTTTTACCTGGCCTCTCTATCTCTTTCATTCTCCTCCTACTTTGCTGTCGGGCCCCGCTCGCCCATACCAACTTTAGATTGATCACAGTCATTACCTCCATTAATGAGAGGGGATTGAGTTCTTAACTGGGCCTCGCAGAGCCAGTTAGGTCACACCGGCTGGGGATATGGATTACTGGAGGCTTCCCAGAGTGCACGGCGTCCTAGGGCAGCCAAAGTACACTTTAATCACCTGCCCTTCCAACAGAAAATGGCTCTTTAATGACACCGTGGTAGATGGGTTCACCCCCAACACAAGGGCAAAGACACGCATGTCTTAACATGGGAGGCCTCACCAACCAGAAGCCAATGTATATAATAATTAAGGCAGATGAAGACAGCCTTTCTCGTTCTTGTTGATTAATACTAATTTTCTTCACTCTATCGTACAGAGATTAAACAGCTATCAGCTCTGACTTGTGTAGTCCCTATTGTCACTAGAATTAAAGGAATACTCTGCCATGTTGGAAAATATTCTTGCACATGAAGGCGCTTTTAGACAAGAAAATTGATATCAATTTTATCTCATTACATTCATGATAGTGGTAGGTTCTTGACATGTTTAGCCTAGCATAGCAACAAGAAAATGGCCATTTTTGCTGTGTCAAAAGTGTCTTCTAACGCCAAATTCACACCAGAGCAGAGGCGAAGTGCGGCCAGTGGCGAGTTGCCATGTAATGACTATCAAAAGCTGTGGCGGCCGCTCCCGAGGTCAGCAAGCTGCGGCCACTTGATACTGCGGCGAAGAGCGGCCAAACAAAAATTGGGAAAAGTTTAACTTTTAGCGGCGAAGTGCGGCCAGAGAGGACCCACAGCCAATCAGTAAAATTTACATGTTGACCTATGTTACACAGAATTTCTTCCTGCCTGAAACACATGAAGACGCCTCCCGTCCGCAAAGAGATTTAACTATTGTGGCGGGTCGCATTTCGCCACTGCGTGGTGTGAATTTGGTGACACAACTCCAAAGCTGTGTTTGATCAATCCAAAAATCCAAAAATCCCATTGGCTGTTTTGTCGAGGCAACCAGTGCGATTCTAACTTCCGGGTTGGCCTACAAAAATGCGTCATCCTTGCACCATTCTATTGTGGTTTTAAGAGCTAAACTAAGCTAATCTCCTCTGGGCTCCAGCATCATACACACACGAGCATGAGAATGGTATCAATCTTCCCAACTTAGTTTCAGCAAGAAAGTGAATAATTGTATTCCCCAAAATATTTCTATTGATTTAATTTCTTTTAAATGACGTGTAAACATGGATTTGGCAAAGCTTTAGACACAGCAAAGATGGCCTTTTTCTTGTGACAATGTCATGGCCTCATGGGTGCTGGCTTTGCAATACCTATGTGATTGTTTGATGTATTGTTGACTGGTTTTAGCAAACTCACACTAAACAAATTGAGCAGATTCTTTCCCCTGATGTGGACTGTGAGATGCTTTTAAAAAGCTCAGTAATAAACCAGCAGGTGGCCGTTGAGATTACGATAAGGTGTCGGATATTGTTTCTAGGTTGAAGAATGAATGTTCATGCTCAATATTAGAAGTGAGAACCTTTGGAGGCTATTTCCTCCTCCTTCCAGTGTTTGTGCTACATTGCGCTAAACAAACCATGGAGCCATGCATCTTCCTTCTGAATTCATAAAAATTGAATTGATATTGATCGTCACGCTCCACATATCAGAGAACACAAGCAGATTGCCAAAATGTTGGAGTATTCCTTGATAACAGCACCCAAACAATTTACTCTGCCCAACTGGTGTTTGCTGTTCAAAACACTGAGTCAATGTAGAGTTTGCCAGAGAAATATTCCCTGAAAAAGATGCAGATTATATTTCCCACTGTTGATAAATGAAAGAGGAAAAATGAGGGCCATCTATAAAAAGAAACAAAAGCAATCTGTGACGTTCAGTAGAAAAAAACGCCACAGCAAAGACAACGTGGCACCAAAAAATAATCCCTATCAATGAGCGGAGAATCTCGGATTATCACTTTAACCCCTGACCTCGATCAACTTTACTGTCTTTACTGAATCCATTGGTAACATCCACGTCATGCTAGCCTGTCGGAAAGAAGGCTCCAAAGTAAATTTTGGCAAGGAAAAACTGGCATGTCCATTTTCAAAGGGGTCCCTTGACCTCTGACCCCAAGATATGTGAATGAAAATGGGTTCTATGGGTACCCACGAGTCTCCCCTTTACGGATATGCCCACTTTATGATAATCACATGCAGTTTGGGGTTTTTTGAATGCAGTATAAATCTGTTATTTTATGTTTGAATATTTCTACATACTGGGGTCCCTAAACAGCCTTGGAATTACACAAATCGGGTATCACTGTAAAGCTCAAACTCTTGTGGATCCAATGAGCCCAACTGTATTCATCTGTGATGATGTAGTATTGAGACCATTTTTTTCAAACTTGACCTCACTGTATAAAATGACCTGCGGTGACCTCTAGGATGTTCACAGCCTCATGAAACTTTACAGCCACAAACTAGAGACCTAGAGCATTCAGAGGATGGATGGCTTACCTAGGTAGATTGACAATAAGGGGGTTTCTGAGCAGTTTACACAACAGAAGTGCTCGCCATCTAATCACTGAAAAATGTGATTCTTGCATAAAATCAGCAAATGTCAAAAGTTTTTGATACCAAATCACAGCATGGCTTTTTCTATGGTGTTCCTCAAGGTCTTGGTGTCTTTATGTGGTATTTTGGAGGGATTATTGATTATTTTTTATCAATTCTCGATAGGTAAAAAATTATTAAATTTATCACCACAGCTGTGTAACAAATGGTGTCAACCCAGAAATTGTTGCAACAACTTAAGCAACATAATAGAGCATGGGGATGGCCATCATATACTTCTATCATAATGTTCTAAGCCCTTATACAATTTTACAATTTTTTAAATTAATTAATTAATTTATTAATTAATTCATGTTTATTTCTGATTAATGACTAGAACAATTTGACACAAGAGCTGAGCTGCATCTCAAATTAATCTTCAGGTTTCCAGCTTTTAGATGATGTACATCACTTCTATGTGACATCTACTGTTGACCTGCTATCTCCCCCTAAAGACCCCCTGCACCCCCCTAAAAAAGACAAACATGGGTCTATTGTGGGTCTCAGAAAGTTAAAATAATTCTGATGACGCATTACTTTTAGCTTGTTCATGGTGAAAATATCTGCCAAAAGCAGTTCAATGATGAGTCACTCACAGGGAAAAACCCGCCGGCTCACATGAACACCAAACCTTCACTTGCACTTTTCTGGGCCCACACTCAGCCTGGTGACCGTGCCAATGAAAAGCTGCCCAGAGAAGCAGGTGTGATGGCAGCTTTTTGCTTGCTGGTGAGATCGAGTGAGTTAATCGCCGTGATTTCAGGTTGTTTTGATGCCTGGCACACCGGAGCCGACTGGGAGTAGGTGGTTGCTAATTACGGGGGGCAAAGAGGTCGCTGCCGCTCTGCTCGTGGCATAAACATTATTCATCAGGAGTGACAAGGTCAGCCACATCATAAATAGTTCACAGATTAATTATTGTTCTTGTGGTAATGGCTCGGGCTTGATGGGACATGGTAATGTAAAGTTACACTCGGGTCGCTGATGGCTTTTAAACCATTAGGGTTTGATCAAAACTGATGGTTGTCAACATACCTGAAAAGGTGTTTTGCTTTAGCTGAAGTTCAAATGTAAGAGTGCTCATTTTTTGCATTCACATCGATCTTGTTGAATCTAAGCATGGAGGTTATATATTATGTGGATGGAAGAACCTTTCTGGCTCTTGCCTGTAACATATTCAGCCTCAACTTAAATTAAACAGAACATAAATTACGAGGCACAACTTATAATTGAAGTCACTGGTCCCCTTTTCAGAGTCCACAGACTTTAAATAAATGTTCCATATTGAGTGTAACAGCCTGGAATAATGGCCTTTTCATGCCAGATGTTCTTCTTTGGATCAGTCCACAGGCAGCGTCGACTGAAAACACACGCAGACATACAGGTAGAGGTCAATTAGTCATAGCTGCACCACATTGCATCACCAACGCTCAATCCTCTACTGGCCCACAGTAATCTATAGACGTCCTTGCTTAAGGTCACGTGATGGGCAGATCCTGTCAGGGGCAGTCTGAATAGCATGAAAGAACTGCTGCAGCAACACTGACGGAGTGAAAAGAAAATCTGCTGAATGCAGTTTCAATGACCACACTGTGTAATCCAGTTTATCATTAAAAATATAAAGTATGTTATGAGTATCGTCTATCGAGTGAAGAAGTTCAAGTACCTTATTCACGAGTGAGGGTGAAATGGAGATCGACAGTTGGATTGGTGCTGTGTCTGCAGTAATGCGGACACTGTAGTGTTGTGGTGAAGAGGGAGCTGAGTTTGTTGCAAAGCTCTTGATTTACTGTTGATGTTTCCTCCTTCAGCTATGGTCATGAGCTTTGGGTAATGACAATGTATATAAGAAGTGGACGCAGCCACCGTGATGTCACCTATTTGTTTGTGGACTGCAGTTTTGAAGCCTCCAGTTCTGCATTTTGGCCTTCGCAATCTTAGTATTTGGCCATCGACATGTTTTTTTGCAACCAGAAGTGACATGAGAAGAACAACTGAACGCTGAATACGACATTTTTAGGCAACCAAGATGTTACAATTAACTTTCATGAACTGAAAACACACTGTGAAAGGGTTAAAGTTGTAAGACGAAAACATGGACAATTCCCAGACCGGACAACGGTAGCGACCTGTCAATCACAAGGTAGCCATGCCCTACAGCATCCCCTGCTTTATGGCCTATTCGACTCTAAATGGGACCATAATTTACTAAATGAACATCATGCTGTATTGAAGAAGACTTGAAACTAGAAATTGAGACAATAAACTAATGTTTGCAATGTTTACTGAGGTAATAAATCAAGTGAGAAGTAGGCTCATTTTCTCAGACTTCTATACAATCAGACTTCTTTTTGCAACCAGAGGAGTCGCCCCCTGCTGGCTGTTAGAACGAATGCAAGTTTAAGGCACTTCAGCATCGGCTTCACTTCTCAGACCCAGAGCTTGCCCACTGATCCCGGATACAAGCGACTAAAATGAGTTTTCTTTAAAGGGTGGTTGGGCTCGTCTTAACAATGTCTTCAGACCGAATGCGAAAGAACAAATAGTTTGCGTGAGGTAGTGCACGGAATGAAGAGCATCAAAGCAGCAATTTGATAACTTGGCATCCCCTTCTACTCTAATATTTTCTGCCGTTATTAGATTTTTTGCTGAAGTCCGAGTAAGATTGGAGAGTAGAGTTACAGAACTTCAGTCTCTTCAATAAAATTGTCGCTATGACAACTTTCTCCTCCTGACAATGCCTAAATCCCACTGGACACATTCTGTGGAGTATATATCAGAGTATATATACAGTATATAGCTGCTGGAGAGAGAACCCGTTGGAAACAATGTCCTTGCTCTTGCACTTTTGTTGTGAAAGCCCTGTTATAAATAAGTAGAAGAGCTCAGACATCCAAAAGGAGCTCAGGGTAGAACTGCTGCTCGCTCGCATTCAAAGGGGTCAGATGAGATGGTTCTGGCATCTGGTTAGGATACTTCCTGGATGCCTCCCTGTGTATTGTTGTTGCTGATTCAGAGCAGGTAGGCCTGCTGCGTAAATATAGCCAACACCCCAGTAAAATGAGAGCGGAGCCTGACCAATACATTGACACACTGCTTTAGGGAAGTCACTCAGATACCATCATCATTATCATTTAGCCTCTACTTTGTTGCTCAGCAACCCTACAAAAAAATAAGGCATTTGTTATCACATGTTTTATGATTTTGTTACATATTGTCAGAGCAAACCCTCTTGTAGCTCCCCCCTTCATTTCAGCGCAGATTACTTACCGCCTGCTCTTGTTCATTACTTTAAAGATTTCATGAAAGTGCAGCAAATTTCACAGTTGGAGTCATTCAGCTGTAAGAGGAGTGCATTACAACACGTATAAACCCATTTCAAAGGTTAATGGATGAAAAGACAAAAAACCCACAATGCATACATTTACATACATTTAAAGCATTTAGCTGAAGCTTTTGCCAAGAGTGTCGGTGCAATAAGCTGCAATCCTTTAATGCCATTCAATACCTCGGCTTGAATAAATAGACAACATTCACCAGAAGCTCTTTCTGAGTCTTCCTATATAAAGGATGTACGTCTTTCACCGCAGTCACAACAGAAACATACCTGCTGCTCACAACCTCTCATTTATTTTTTTTAACCTTTGCCAGAAGTGAACCCGTTGACGATGTAACATGGATCAGTTTATGCGACGCCGAACTCAAACACCTCTGCTGGGATAAATAAGAACCATATATAATGGCTCACAAAAATAGCATGACATAATTCACTATTGATCTGCTCTCCTGGCTGGCTGATCTTCATTTCGTGACGCCGGAGTGCGGAGAACTCAGAGGCGTTGGCATCGATCAGGTGGTGCTCCCAAGGCAAAATTACATTTTCGTACATGTGGCAGCAAGTCCTCTGTATTCCGTACACTGACATGTGGTGTTGTGTTATGAGTCAAATATATTGATCCGCTGCTGTCTTCGTGCCCTAAAAAAATATCAGACATTTCTTTCAGAACACAGCAGCTATTTGTGTAACATATTAATGTGATCTCACGCACCGACAGTGGATCAGAGGTCGGATTATTTTGCTGAGCAGTCTTTCTCAATAATATAGATTGCATTTGTTTGATATGTACATACATACTATGACATATAATCCATTATCTCCTGAATAACTCAGCATTTATATACTTTACCAGCATAAATATAAATCAGGGCTACTTGTCTCTGAAAATCGAGTTGGATTCCAGTTTGTTTCGCTTGTGTTAGTCTCGACTCAATATTCCTGCCTATCTAGAAATAAAAATAGGTAATTTTGTGACATTTTAGAAAGACGTACAGTTTTTTTTATTTTCAGTCTTCAGAATTGTATATGTTTTGGTAGGGTTGGGTGATATTGCAAAAAGTTGCAATTATGATTAGGGCTCTCAAAGTTAACGCTATCGCTAATGCGTTAACACAAATTCGCTTTAACGCAACTAATTTCTTTAATGTATTAATGCAGCTTACGATTTTTAGGTTTTAAAGCTAAAGTGAAGATATTGGCATCATATGAAACTAGAAAACCTAAGGAATCCATTGGTACCAACCAGGTCGTACTAGAGGGAGGCTAAATAACGCTCCAAACTTACGAATCCAATTTTGGCATGGAGAAACTGGCGTGGCCATTTTCAAAGGGGCCCCTTGACCTCTGACCTCAAGATATGTGAATGTAAATGGGTTTTATGGGCACCCACGAGTCTCCCCTTTACAGACATGCCCACTTTATGATAATCACATGCAGTTTGGGGCAAGTCATAGTCAAGTCAGCACACTGACACACGGACAGCTGTTGTTGCCTGTTGGGCTGCAGTTTGCCATGTTATGATTTGAGCATATTTTTTTTGTGCTAAATGCAGTACCTGTGAGGGTTTCTGGACAATATTTGTCATTGTTTTGGGTTGTTAATTGATTTCCAATAATAAATATATACATACATTTGCATAAAGCAATGTTGATAAGAGTAATAAATACTTGACAAATCTCCCTTTAAGGTACATTTTGAACAGATAAAAAAGGTGTGATTAATTTGCGATTAATCGCGATTGAATATTTTAATCAATTGACATCCCGGATTATGATATTTTTTCCACATCCTTCGATATCAATATATAACAAAATAAATTAATTCACAATTTCTGGTGAGCATTAAATATTCCCTAAAGCTTAAAATGTCCTAGTAGGAGATTCTAAACCTGAAAAATGATCAAGAATTGTGTGAGCTGCAAACAGAAAATCTCTTTAGATAAATAAATTACTCAAAAATATTGAATTTTGTCAGTCTAAATCTTTACAAATCCCACATTGTGAAAAGTTTGCAGCCACGGGTTATAATCAGTTCATCAGTTTAAATTCCACATTTCCGACCCTACATATCGTCACTATGTGTTTTACCATGAAAAGGGCAGCAGCAGGTATTTATTAAGTCTGTTAGTGCTGGAAAAAGCCAATACCTTTTGTTGTGGGGGCTTTTTACTCTGAGAGCCGGACGGATGTAATTTTCTGGTGTTTGAAACTGTTAGCGCTTACATTCTGTTCCCTGGAAACTGTTGAGGTTTTGTAACTCATTTCCGTCGTCTTCTGTGCATCTTGCAGCATTTCTATATTTGGTCATGTTTTCTCACTCTGTCGTGTATTTCCTAAATGCAGCACAGGTGTTGTCAAATTGGAAGATGTTTTCTTCATTTGCTTTAGTGTTTTGTTTGTATCGCCCCCTCCTTATGTTCTGGCCTTCTTCTCAAGCTCTTTGAACATGGTTTTAGTGTCTTAAACACACCAACATGTTCAAATTAACAGAATATCTGTCATTATCTGAACCCAATTCTCACACAATCCTAACAAAACCCATCTTCTTACTGCATTCAGATTCAACTATGGCAATAGTCTTGCATATCTTTGTTGTTAGTACGCTTTCTCTTCCATGTCCACATCTCAAAGTCTGAAAAAACATGTTCAGCCACCTGTTGGTTGAACATTACATGAATAAAACATCTTAAGCCCTAAATGATAAATGCAGCCATATGATTCAAAACAAATAATCTATTTCCTCTTTGCAGATGGCGTTCCTGGAGCAGTGCCCCTGCCGCTGTCCCCTGTGCTCAGACCGGCGCTAACCTTGGCATCCTTGGCATCCTTGACGACCCTCACGACGCCAACGCCGGCAACTGTGGCCTTGCCGATAGTCCCGAGCACCACGGCAGCCGCTGCCCCAGAGACTACCTCAGCTGCTGGAGGGGACTCAACTCTCGACTCTCCCTCAGAACCAGACCTGGAGCCTGAGGCCGAGCCCGAGGCGGAGACAGACGGGGAAACAGAGGAGGAGAAAGCTCGACGTCTTCTGTACTGCTCGCTGTGCAAAGTGGCGGTGAATTCGGCGTCGCAGCTGGAGGCTCACAACAGCGGTAAGAGACGTGCGAGAGACATTTGCTGCAAAAGTAAACATCACTTGAGCATTGTAATAACTATGAGGTATTTGCAAATTCCTTGTTCGTGAAACCTACTTTGCAATAAGCCGGATTCTGATTCTGATTGTACAGAAGACAAAAATGGTTTTCTCATCAAATATCATGACTTTAGCATGATTATGCACCCATTTTGAGTGTTATTAGCCGATTGAATGGGTGTTATCAGTGGTTATCACTACCATTCTAATGCTTCAGAAGGGTCAAACTGCACCTCCCACATTGTGAAAGTGAAACTTAACGTTGTGAATTGAAACAAAACAACTGGCTGAGGAAACAAAATTACTTGGTTAGGTTAAGGAAAATATCATGGTTTGGGTTAAAATAAGTATGTTTGTTTCGTAACCTACGTAACTTGGCGGTAGTGAAGTATGTAACAAAAGTACACTGAAATAAGTCAGTGTAGACTTTTTGACCACCACCACATGCGGACTTGCTCATAATACGACACCTGACTTCCTCCTTTGCTTCCGTCATAATTACCATGGCCACTAGAGGTCGGCGTCGTCTTCTTGTATTCATATCGATGATCAAACAGGTCAATACAAGATAACGGCCTTCTGAACCTACTAGTAGGTGTAGCAGGCTCCCTCTAACCCATATATATGGGGCTTATAACCGCTGATAACACCCATGATAACATTCAATGTGGGTGGATTATTCCTTTCCATGTCATGCAATTTCCATGAAAAACACACACCAGCATCAGCGTTGAAATAGTTTTGTTGTTTAGTTGATGCTTTTTTGTCAAGAAGGTTATGTGCTGGATGTATACACAATCACACAGCGCCAATTTTGAAATGTTCTTTTCATCATTATTGAGTTTTATTGGCTGTCTTCAACAATAACTGTCAGACCTAAAAAAAAAACACATTTTTATTTTTTGGGGGGTGTTTGTCACCAGTTTCCATAGAAACCATGTATCCAACTTTGATCAGGTATTATGAGACGGCCTTGCTTTACAAAACAAAAATTGTGACATGTAACAAAGGTCCCAAGGTCGGAACCGAAACCAGGATTGTGGTTATATGGTATGCGCAGTAATAACTTGGCTGCCAAGGCGCTCCAAACTAATTTCTAATACCCCATTCACACACCCACAGAGTGGAGATATGACAGTACTCTGAGACATCTATTACTTCAGTCGGCGCTTCATGCACAGGAATGTCCTGCTGCTTTTGCCTCATTACATAATTCTTTTATAATGAACATTTTATTGAGGGTTTGAACAAGAGAACAAGTCAACTATTCCATCAACAGGGGCATGGTAGACACAAACAACCGCAGTTGATTAGGAATTTGTTTTGTGCGCTCAACAACAAAACATAGAATCACATAGCACACACAACAACAAAAAATACGGCCACAATTACAAAACAGTAAGCATACAACACTAACATCTTCTCCACATTTAAGCACAGCAGTCCACGCTAGATTACACAAGTGACCTCAAAGCCACAGATAGCCAGGCAGTGAAAGGGTCCCATGTGAATTCATATTCATCAACCTTGTTCAACGGAGAGTATGTGACCCTTTCATAACCAGCCAGCTGAGCCATTGTCGTAAGCCATTCTTGATAAGTGGGTTTCCTCCAGAGTCTCAGCAGTGTCCTTTTAGCTGTTCTAACAGTGAAGGAAGGAATACAGGAAAAGCCTTTGGGTTCAGTGGTTCAGGCCAAATATGATGTTTTGCAGAGATCTGGAACAGCTTCTTTAGCATATAATATACAGTAGTGATTCTCAAAGTGGGGTCCGGGGACCCCCAGGGGTCTGTGACATTCTGCCAGGCGGTCCGTGAAATGTTTTCAGATTCATTCATTTAAATTGTCATGATATCACAATGAATAATATTTGAATATTTAAATCTACGTTTTTGCATTCGGTCAGAGCAAGTGACGTAGTATATCGAGCATCCGTTATTGAAAGTTATGTGGTATAGTAACCAATTGACTGTGCTTTTTACGTAACGTTGTTTTACATTACACTGTTTTATGTAGCATTGTTTTACGTTAACGTTGTTACATAATGTTACGTGAGAAAAGTGAAGGGCGATTATTATTTATTTACAGTGGTTACGTTGTTAAGATTGTTACGTTACATTGTTACATAACGTTACGTAAGAAAAGTGAAGGGCGGCTGTTATTTATTTACAGTATAACTACTGTAACTGGTTGTTACGTTACGTAAGAAAGGTGAAGGGAGGTTGTTATTTATTTATAGTAGTTACGATGTTACGGTTGATACGTTACGTTGTTACATAACGTTACGTAAGAAAGGTGAAGGGTATTGTTATTTATTTACAGTAGTTAGGTTGTTACAGTTGTTACGTTACGTTGTTACGTAACGTTACGTAAGAAAGGTGAAGGGAGGTTGTTATTTATTTACAGTAGTTACGTTGTTACGGTTGTTACGTTACGTTGTTACGTAACGTTATGTAAGAAAGGTGAAGGGCGATTATTATTTATTTACAGTGGTTACGTTGTTAAGATTGTTACGTTACATTGTTACATAACGTTATGTAAGAAAAGTGAAGGGCAGCTGTTATTTATTTACAGTAGTTAGGTTGTTACGTTACGTAAGAAAGGTGAAGGGAGGTTGTTATTTATTTACAGTAGTTACGATGTTACGGTTGATACGTTACGTTGTTACATAACGTTACGTAAGAAAGGTGAAGGGTATTGTTATTTATTTACAGTAGTTAGGTTGTTACAGTTGTTACGTTACGTTGTTACGTAACGTTACGTAAGAAAGGTGAAGGGAGGTTGTTATTTATTTACAGTAGTTACGTTGTTACGGTTGTTACGTTACGTTGTTACGTAACGTTATGTAAGAAAGGTGAAGGGCGATTATTATTTATTTACAGTGGTTACATTGTTAAGATTGTTACGTTACATTGTTACATAACGTTATGTAAGAAAAGTGAAGGGCAGCTGTTATTTATTTACAGTAGTTAGGTTGTTACGTTACGTAAGAAAGGTGAAGGGAGGTTGTTATTTATTTACAGTAGTTACGATGTTACGGTTGATACGTTACGTTGTTACATAACGTTACGTAAGAAAGGTGAAGGGTATTGTTATTTATTTACAGTAGTTAGGTTGTTACAGTTGTTACGTTACGTTGTTACGTAACGTTATGTAAGAAAGGTGAAGGGTGGTTGTTATTTATTTACAGTAGTTACAGTATATTGTTACAGTTGATATGTTACGTTGTTACATAATGTTACGTAAGAAAGGTGAAGGGCGGTTGTTATTTATTTACAGTAGTTACGTTGTTACGTTACGTACATAATGTTACGTAATAACAGGTTTCAATTATGAAACAGAATATGTTCAATCCAAACTGAAAACAAACAGAAAAATGTTTTTTATGCGGTGAAGTAAGAACTTTTCTTGTTATTATTAATTTTAGCTGCCACTGTTGTAATGCCCTGTTCTTTTCATCATCATACCTAGAATTGCATTTCCTGAAGATAATGTGTGTCACTGCAGGCAGCTGCTGCTGCTGTTTTAAGAGGCAGGGAATCGAACCGGACATAAAAATGGTATTTGCACATGAAAGCCCAGTCACTTAAAGGCTGAGCTAAACCTCTGTGCTAACAGTGCCCTGTGGCGACATCGAAAAATGAGAGATTTGTGCGAACCATGACATTTTCCATGAATGGGTTTAACAGGGTTCTCTACTTTGATCAGGGACGTTTTAGGGTAATTTACAAGTCGACCCTTTCACACTGACCCCCATATTTCCCAAACCAGAGAAGGGATAACAGACGTGAACCTCTGACCTCCCCTTTCCTTCAGGCAGCATCTATTAAGTTAATGTACTGACCGCGCCACTTCCTGTTTGAACCTGCAGGTACGAAGCACAAGACAATGCTCGAGGCCAGGACCGGCGTGGGCTCCATCAAGTCTTTCCCCCGGCCGGGAGTCAAAAGCAAACTGGCTATCACCGCCACCAAATCGACAACGGGCCTGCAGAACAAAACGTTTTACTGTGAGACGTGTGATGTGCATGTCAACTCAGAGACTCAGCTAAAGCAGGTGAGAGGTACAGAGGAAGTCTCTGAAAACTCTGAAATACTTTAATGATCTTCAACTTTCCTGCACACAAAGCATGTTTAACTGAAGCTTTAAAAAATAAATTCAAGCAAAAGAGAGAGTCAGTGAAGGAAAGACATAGATACAGATTGGACTGGAATATAATCAAATTACTAATCACAAGGTCATGGCATTGTACTGGATATTACTGCGTTAAGGACAAACATTACTACATTCCATCAATATCCCACATAAATTTGTCTATTTATCATTTTGCCTTTGAAGAAATAGTCGTCATTTTGCAAAATAAGCTTATTGACCTTATTGCCATCAAGTTAGTTGAGAAGATTTATACCACTCTCGCATCTGTCACCTCTAAATTCACTGTCTGGCCGAGAAATAGTGCAGCACATAACCCCCTCGTAAAGGTTCAGAACTATTCTTTTGAAGTCACAACAGAAACAGACGGATTTCAGAGAGAAACTGAATTTACGGGCGGATTTAAATCACTCAAACAGTTGCGTGGCTTAGTAAGTACAGACTAATTTAAAGAGGACATATAATGAAGTACTTGTGCACATACATTTGGGTATGTGGAGTGCCTACCAACCCACAAACTGGGAAATAAGACAACCCAGTCAGTTTTTTTGTTGGCTGCCTGGATCAAAAAACATGTGATTCAAGACATTCAGATTTGGTTCCCCTTCCTATGTCACATGCAGGCTCATTAGAATATATCACCCACAGCTTAAGAACCACCTTTGCAAAGGTGTACTATATTTTTCTCACAAGCCAATCAGAGCAGACTGGGCTTTTTCAGAGACTAAAATGGAGCGTTTCAGACAGAGGGTGAATACAGGTATATTCAGACAGACAGTATGAGAAAAAATAATGTGTTTTTGAACATTAAAGCATGTAAACATGTTCTAGTAGAAACACAAAATACAAGTATGAACCAGTGGGCTACCTCCGGGTCTCAAAAATGAAGCCAATGCTGAAGCGCCTTAAACTTGAATTCTTTCTAATAGCCAGCAGGGGGCGACTCCTCTGGTTGCAAAAAGAAGTCTGATTGTATAGAAGTCTATGAGAAATGAGCCTACTTCTCACTTGATTTATTACCTCAGTAAACATTGTAAACATGAGTTTATGGTCTCAATCGCTAGTTTCAAGTCTTCTTCAATACAGCATGATGTTCTTTTAGTAAATTATGGTCCCATTTAGAGTCAAATAGACCATAAAGCAGGGGATGCTTTAGGGTGTTGCTACCTTGTGATTGACAGGTCGCTACCACGGTGTTGTCCGGTCTGGGAGTTGTCCGTGTTTTCGTCTTTGAACTTTAACCCTTTCACAGTGTGTTTTTAGTTCATCAAAGTTAATTAGAACCTTTTTAGTCGCCTAAAAATGTTGTATTCAGCATTCGTTTGTTAGCTCTTAGCTCCCCCCTATTTTGTCACTTCTGGTTGCAAAAAACCAAGATGGCGACGGCCAAAATGCCGAAGGCTTCAAAATGGCAGTCCACAAACAAATGAGTGACGTCATGGTGACTACGTCCACTTCTTATATACAGTCTGAAACTGAAAAATGGGCACGATATGTCCCATTTGAATAAACATTTTGACTTGTCATAGTAGGAAAACAATGGCTCCTTTCTATTCAAGTGTCCCTGTAAGCAGTGATACCAGGACCTGAAACCAAAGCAGATAAATACAATTCAGTCATCATTCATTTTATTGTAAAAAGAATTCATGTATATTTACATTAGTTCAAGATGAAAACAGAGCAATGATTTACACAAAGATAAGAAAGGAATTTTGACACAAAATAAAATAAAAAGACATATATTTGGCATACAAAACAAGATAATTGGACAATTAATACAAGGACACGTGATATGAATCTTTATTTCACTTTTTCTTTAGCTCATTCTCTCTCTTTTGATGTTTTCTTACTACATAGCCTCAATGTGTCATCAAGCACCCGACGTACTGTGTGTCTGAATGATACACTTTCATCTGTGGAAAAAAATACTTATTTAGACTCATTTACTTCAGTGTCAGATTTCACTTTTCGTTGGATTCAAGGTGAAATTATTTTGGATACAAAGATGCACCGCTACTAGTAATGATCTTTCCTTTCCTTCTGCTGCGCTGCTGTCACAGCAAAGCTTTCCCTGACAGAAATCTCTTGCAAAAACTTGCAAGAAACCTGGTCAAGCATAAATTGTACATGGCCAAGAAATGAGGTTTCTCCCAGTTTCTCCTAATCCCTCTCCTCAAATAAGGAAAAAGGTTTTCTAGTTTACATGATGTTTAATGAAATCAGGTTAGAAAGCTGAAAATAATTTGATCTCTCTGTGATATTTCCCTCATTGTGGTTTGGCTTGAAAACTCCTCCTCGGAATGTGTATCCTGGTTGTTGCTTTGGGGCACCCCACAAATCTTCTTTTCTTGGAGCTGCTGATCATTCTGTCACGGGAGGGGGATTTCATCTAAAATACTTGAAAACCACTCGGTTTTGTCTGAGCTAACCTTGAGATTTCTCACTGAAAATAGACAGGCTTTGTATGAATTTTTCATGCAGGGGCTTTTACCGAGAACTTCTAAAACAGCAGCGATTCTCTGTGAAAAGAATCCAGCATGACAAATTCCAGTTACAGCTTGAAATCAGAGGAAAAGTGTGATTGTTAAATCCACTGCAAGGACTTGTGAAATTTAGACAGCCAGAAATCTGCCTTTTGTTGTCAACGTGTACCCACGCTGAATTATTTATTGGCTTGAGGTTACTGAGGATTTCTGTGTATTTCGGTCCAGATTCTCGTATTTTTCTTGTTTATTCGGATCCACTGGTTGTCTCTGGTCTTTCAAAATCACACAAGCTTTAATATCGCTTTAATGACATACTGTATTTAACATAGGAGCATAATGTGTCATTTAACACATGCTCTCTGCACTGTACTTTGCAGTGCCATAACTGCAGTCATTTTCACCATGGGTGGCTCCAGTCGCGATGAAACCTTTAAAGCTGTAATACTCTCCGCCGTGAGACAGGAGGTGTATTTTTAGTCCAGCCCCCTCCGTCTCTGTTGATCAGCTTCCCACCTCAACGCATGATAAGCTATCTAAAATGGCATCCAGCCTGAGGCATCTATAGAGCCTCACAGCAACACTGTAATAAAAAGATTATGACAATTTTCACATTTTTTCTATGGAATATCCAGAGAAGGTTGCAGTATCTAAACCAGTAGTATTTCTTATCATGAAACTGGTAAAACCTTCCCCTTTTAGCTAATTTGTCTGACAAGCTATCTTGAAATGTAATATTGCTGTGGATATTCATGATCTAAGAGGGATCCTATGTTTTTGGCCCCACTATCAGGCCACTTGCACACAAGAAATATCAAAATTGCCAACAGATCTGTTTTGATTTTAATGACCCCAAGGCCTTTCCTCTAGCGCAGGGATACTCAACTTTGCCCGGGGCCACTTTTTCAGAAGGACAGGAGGCCAGGGGCAGGTTAATAAACAAAACATTAATAATGTTTATCAGATAAAATGAATAAACATTAAGGGCGCTTTCACAAGCCAACATTTGGTCTGTTTGTTTGGTCTGGTGCGGTTTGTTTGGGCGATTGTGAATAACACAGGACCAAAACAACCGGTTTGAGACAAATGGTGTTGGACCGGTTGTTTTGGTTTCCAAGCGAACCAAAACGCAGGCTGCCTGTGTGGGCATTTCTTGAGATGGACACAGGTAAACGACAGGTAAACATGAGTAGGAGAGGACTGATGTGGACTTCTGCAGAAGTCCCATGTTTGCTTGACATCTGGGCCAAAGAGAACATACAGAATATGCTAAATAAAGCCTGCAAAAATAGTGACGTTTATCAAGTCATTCAAGATAAACTGGAGGAGAAGGGATTTGTGTGCATAGATCAGTGAAAGTGAAAAAAATGTTGACAGCAATATATCAAAGTCCGTGATTCCCTGCATAGAAGTGGTAGCTCTCGAAACAAAAAAGATGATTTCTTTCCTTCGTACACGCCCCTCAGCATAAATCTTTTTTTAATTTGTGCACTGATTAAATATAAAACAAACCAAAAGTATCTGGTCTGCCTCATTTGAAACTTGTCTTCTGTCTCCTTTTCAGCACATCAGCAGCCGGCGTCATAAAGACCGAGCAGCAGGTAAACCAGCCAAACCTAAATACAGCCCCTACAGCAAACCGCAGAAAGGCCAGACCAAGCCACCGGTGAGTCAATGCACGCCTCAGACATCTTATCAGCGACAAACGTCCTGGTGTCGACGCAACAATCACACAGACTCAGTTCTAATAGACATACCGTATGATATCTGAGACTGTGTTCATTGTCATCCTTCAGTTCCAGTCACTTCCTGTTTCTGTTTGCAGTCACATGAAATTCATAGTGCTGCGTCCGAAATTCGCTTACTATGCACTACATAGTATGCATGGTATGCGTACTATGCATACTATGCACTAGTATGCATGGTATGCGTACTATGCATACTATGTACTACATACTCAATATGTGTACATCATTCAACATACTTTTGTGTGAATAAACAGTAGTATGTATCTTTTCGGACGCACTAAACTGTTATTACCACGTCACTTCCTGAGAGCCTCCTTGCTGGTTGGAGACACGTAAGCATGGTAACCCATGACAACCTCATGTGACCAAACAATGATTTGTGATAATCAAAATTAAAAAATTATATCACACCTAGCAAAGTGAAATCTTATACTTAAATTGAAGTGTTATTGGCGTTACAGAGCTGTCCGCCATTGTCTGTTATTAACGTTGTCATTACTACCGCATTGCATTGTGGGATATTTATATCGCCGTAGTGTCCACGGCATACTGTAATATATTACTGGAAATAGTATGCAATTTGCGTACTATTGGTTTTCATACTAAGGTTTCGGACATAATAAAAAATCTCAAATATTGTTTTAGCGTACTTAATAGCATGTTAGCATGGAATTTCGGATGCAACCTCTTTTGTGTGAATAAACAGTAGTATGTATCTTTTCAGACGCACTTAATTACCACGTCACTTCCTGAGAGCCTCCTTGCCGGTTGGAAACACGTAAACACGGTAACCTATGCCAACCTCATGTGACCAAATGATGATTTGTGAGAATTTTAAAAAATATATTACGGCTAGCAAAGTGAAATCTTATACTTACACTCATATTGAAGTGTTACTGACGTTACAGAGCTGTCCGTCAACATCTGTTATGAATGTTGTCGTCACTACCGCATTGCATTGTGGGATATTAATGCCGCAGTATGCAATTTGCGTACTATTGGTTTCATACTAAGGTTTTGGACACAGTCTACTAAAAAATCCCACATACTGTTTTAGCGTAGAATAGCGTGTTAGTATGGGATTTCAGACGCAACCTATGTCACTGCAAAAAAGCAAAATCTTACCAAATATATTTGTTTAAGTACTAGTCAATATATCATAACACTTAATATAAGACACAATAAACTAATAAGTAACATTTCAGTGAGATACAGGGACTTGTTTTAATACAATGCATCTTGAATATCTTCTAAAGATCCAGTGTGTAGGATCTGGTGGTATTTAGCGGTGAGGTGAGGAGATTGCAACCAACTGAAGCCTCTCTCGTGTGCCAAGCATGTTGGAGAGCTACGGTGGCCGATGCAAAAACGTGAATGGCCCCCTCTATAGAGCCAGTTGTTGTAAGAGTAGCGTAGGTCATCTGTAGCAGAGCCAGTGCGTAGAGTGTGTGTGTACATGGGAAGTGAGTGGTGAAGCAAGAGAGAGAGAGCGGCGGCGACGGGAGCGAGTAACATTATCGACTCCGGCCCGAGCAGGAAAATTTAACTGAGTTTGGTTTGTCCGTTCTGGGCTACTGTAGAAACATGGTGGTGCAACATGGCGGACTCAGCAGCATAGCAGAGAGGACCCGCTCCCTACGTAGATATAACAACTCATTCTAAGCTGACGAAAACAAAATTCTTATCATCAGGATTATACACTAAAGAAAACATACTTATTAATATTATATTTAATTTTTGCCAATAGATCCACTTAATTGTTACACACTGGTCCTTTAAGTGAGAAAAATAACTACTACTTTTGAGCATTACAAACTTATTATGACACACAACACTTCATAATACCAGTTAACTATAGCACAAAATGAGTTTTCCTAGCTGATTTCAAGATCTCTTTTTATCTTGAAAGGCCTAAATATTACATTTTATTTCAAGAAATCTTACAAACACATTTTCACTTTTTCTATATTTTCCATATTTTTCCTGTGTGCCCAACCCCAAAAGCACCATTCTGTCTTACTCTGTTTGCATGGAAGAGAACGTTGGACCAACTGCATGCAGTTTTATGGCAGTCTTATGTTTCTTTTTTTGTCTGCAAAAAATCCTCCACACCTCTTCCAAAGTGTCTGTTCTTTGATAAGGCACATTCAATCCGCTTGACGGCTCCTAATTCAATATAATGTCAACCTTCATAACCGGCTCACCTGTTACCTGGCTTTTATTAAAGAGCCCTGGCAGGGAACAGCAGGTTGCAATTCGAAAACTTGATATTTTATTGACAAAAATGGCATGTATCAAGACTCCTCTGAGCCAGCCCGCTGGAGGCGGAATGCAGACTGGGGTCGAATACTATTTATAAGTAATCGTAAATGTCGGTTTTAACTTATTCGGAGTAGCTCGGCGTGCGGTCTCCTGCATCAAGGCACAATTAGTGTCAGGCAAGTTTACAAACCACGGAATAAGAGAAGCGAACTGAAAATAACTTTCTAATACTTTCCGGAGGTGATTGTTTAACTTTCTGGTACTCGCCGTCCCTTTGTGGAGAACCCCCCGGGCTTCTTGCACTCCAGGCGCGTGTTAAAAGTTGTTTTTGAGTGCCACGTGACGCGGGATTGATCGGATGCATGAAGGAGCCATGTGGATTCAATGTGGAGAAGATAAAGGAGAGCCTGACTTTCCGTCTTACAGAAGCTCTCAGAGGACGGCATTAATCACACCCACTGTTTGCCGAGACAAAGCGCGGGGGTTACCAGTGTGGGGGAAATGACTTTTTCTGAAACCCATCATTGACTGAGTTAACGGAGAGGAGCTTCTTTGATGAGCGGAGAGTAAAGAATGCCTCCCATAGGGTTACGATGCCTGAGTCAGTGATTGATAACCCATGACAACGGCTGCCATCGCGGTGCTGTGAGACCGTAGATTTTCCATTACTGATACAGAAGATTAAGCCAGATAACTTTGGTGACCTTTTCACCCTATTACGTTGTTTTTGGAGGTTGGGTGCTTTTTTCTTTTTGTCCATCTGTTGTTTCTTTTATTCCTTCTTTCTTTCTTTCTCAATAAAAACTCACACTTATAGCAATTTTTAATGGGAAAAAAAGGACTTTGGAGTAACTTAATCACCACTGCAAACACACATAAAAGATGGCTCTTGTCTAAATTGCAGGTACATTGGTTAAGCAGTTGAACAATAACATAGAATGTAACATGTCTATTGCAGTTTCCTGTGTGAGCTCTGCTGTCTCACAGATCACCTGGAACACTTTCAGTAATTAGCAGCTTAGATTTCTGGCACCTGTTTGGTCCCCATCCCCCAACCCTCTCTGTGCCGGCAGACTGCACCACAGCAGCAGTGTCCTCAGCCACTCTGTTTTCTGTTTATTCATGTTTCTTATGATAAGTCTAAGGTTTGTGATACCACCATGTCGCCTCTGTTGATCCAGGATTGTAACAGCGAGCAGTCTGGAAAATCATGACAACAAAACAGATAAACTGCACTATGAAGAGCAGACTGTAAAATGTAGCTGTGAAAAAAGGGCCACCCAGAGCTCAATGCAACGTCTTCACATTGCATGTTTTGTCCGAGCAACAGTCCAAACCCCAAGGATATATAATGTACAATAAAAGCAGAAAATCCTCACACTTGCAGCTTGTTCTTACGAAAGGGTGTATGAATGCCAAAACGTTTAGCGTACAATAAAAACGCCTTTCTTACTGACAGCAATGTAAATTCATCGGTGTAAATATGAGTGAGTGACGTAGAATAAAAAGCGAGAAAGACCACTTATGGTGGGCGAGAGAGGAGGTGGATGTGTCCAACAAACAAAGGAGTTTCAACCAGACCGGTGTTTTGTTTTGTAAGTCACATTACTTAGTTTACGTGCTTATTTTAAGCCCAACCATGACGTTTTTCCTAAACCTAACTGAGTGGTTTTGTTGCCTCAACCTAACTGCGGACGTTACTGTGGTTTTGTTGTGTGGCGTTCAAATGACAAGCAAAAAGCAACGTACAAATGACACAAATGCATCCTCATGACACGCAGAATGTCCTTGTAATGTCATGCTATTTATACGCCTTCCCATGAGATCGGGTAGAGAGCGATGCTGGAAACAGAAACAGAAATGTTTTGCGTTGTCCCTGGATAAACGACTCCAGTGGTTACTCGATTATCAAGATAGTTGTTGATTAACTTTCTGTTAATATAATGGCAAATCATTTAGTACTAAAAATTGGGGCTTGGTATCGAGCCTTAGTACTTTTTGGTACCCACCAAAATGTGTGTATACCGCCAAAATATCGAAAAAGCACTAAAGGTTGGCATCGAATGTCCTGCCAGACTTGCATTCTTATTTCCTTGTTTTTTTTATCAAATAAATTTAGTTTCTGATCTGGTTTTTATTTAGGCAAAGTTACCTTATAGCAGCTTGTGTTTAGAAGACATTTTAAATGAAGAGACTTTGGCTTCTTTTGTTAAATGAAAAAAGGGCTTTGTTTATATTTCTCACTGTAAGATATTGAGAAAAGTATTGTTTTTGGTATCTGTAGTGTTGCAAATTTAAAAAAGGGATTTCTTGCCCAGGTAAAAATGTGATTGTTCTTTGTATCAGAATCTGTGGTGTTGATTTAGATCTGGTCCCTGGTGTTTCCATTATTTTGTCTACTGTACTGACTGACTTTTGTCTTCCCCTACCAGATAAAGTTGTCCCTGGGTAAGGAGCGCCAGTGTCCACCTCTTCCCACCATCATACCTGCTCACCTGGCGGCAGTGGCAGCAGCCGCCGCCGCCGCCCTCGGCAACTCATTCACGCACCGCACGAACCACGCCACCAACCACGCCCCGACCCCTGCCCTCTTCCAGACACAGACCCTCCCCGCTGCACTGCTCCGCCCGGCCCCCGGGCCTGTCAGGACCTCCCACCCACAAATCCTATTTGCCCCTTATTGACCTGTCTGACCCGGGCGCTTCTACACCGCCTCCTGTCAAGGACCAAACCCTGTGCGTCACCAAGACCAGGCCGAGGAGTCGTGTCAGCATCTGCACTCCTTCTATGCATCCGGGGACATCTTCTCACCTCTCCTTGTACGGATTATCCCACATTTAAAGCTAAACCGGACAGCAGCGAAGCATCGGGCGCTTTCTCGTGATGGATTTATTTCTCTAATCCCACTGAAAACTACAGTATACATGCTTTCTGTGCCATTCTGCAGTCTCATACCCGGACCCCGGACCCCGGACCTGGACCTACATTGTACCGCAATAATGTATAAGACTGACCCCGTGAACTATGCAGTGTCATTATTTCATGATGCAAGGCACAGTTTGAGCTAAACATACGGTAGGGATGTGCTTTTGGTAAAGATACAGCGTGGCACTAAGATCATTGCTTTAGTGGAGGATTACTGTCGCTCATAATTTAAGAGGATGTTACTGATCATAGAGCGAGCAAGGCCCTCCTCTGTTCCTGTATGCACTTTAAGCCCCTCCTCTGTTGATGTCTACATTAGATGGCTAGACTGTGTTAGAATTGTTCGAGTACGTGTCGTGACGTGTGTTTTTGTATCCGTCCTTGCATATCTGTGTGTATGTGTGTGCAAGTATGTGCTCCTGCATGTGTGCTAGTCCGTGTGTGTTTGAGTGTGTGTATTTGGATGTGTATGTGTGTGCGTGTGTCACAGCAATTTGTATAATAGTCACAAAATTCAATCTATTTGATTCGTGTACATAGACATGAACTTCCCTTTTCTTTTCGTGACACTCAGCGCGACTTTCAACAATGTATTTTTCGTATGTCCAGCAACATGTGAAACACAATTTCCGCTCCAGTCTTTTCAAAATAAAACTACTTAGTTAGCTTTAGGAATAGATTGACTTGGTTAGGTTTAGGCAACAATACTACTTAGTTAGGTTTAGGAAAAAGATTGCGGTTTGGGTTTAATTATCACCAGAAGTAGTACGGAAGTTACGTGACAAAAACCACTTAGATACGTTTAGGAAAAGAGGCTCCATTGTAAGCAAAAAAAGCGCTCTTATTTTTTTGGGAGACGGAATCGTTTCATCAGCAAATGTTCCAACAACAGTTTGTATGATATCTTACGAAAAGTTATTCCTCATTTTCGTGCGTTCTCTCGTTACATGCATACAGTCTTTTCAAAATAAACTTCCCTCTACGCAGGAAACAACTTGGTTAGGTTTAGGAAAATATCCTGGTTTGGGTTCAAATAACTCCAGAAGTACCGTAACTTAAGTACGAAAGCTCCTGTGTTTTTTGACACACCCATCCACCCCAACCTCCTCCCTACATGGCGTTCGCCGCTCTTTATACTTCCCGGTTCACAACTGCGCGGACTACATACGAATTGATTTCATGCTGACCATCACGAAAAAAATTAGAAATTTGTGTCTATGTACACGAACCAATACATTAAATTTCGTGACTATTTCACTAATTGCTGTGCGACCGGGCTGGTGTGTGTGTGAGAGCTTCCAATCCACCATAAGCCATCCTAGTTGATATCCAGCACACATTGTCACTGACCATGTCTCGGGCCAGAGGGACCACAAAAGCTTGTGTATATTAACTGTCAGTGTGTAAAAGGTGAACAATTTCAAATAAAAAGAGTCCTAATTTGTTAATGGTGGTCATCCTGTGTAGTTCAGTACAGTACTTGAAATTAATCTGGGTTAAAAAATATTAAGGGGAGAATATGGAAATCCAAAAATACACTACATAAAATATGTATCTGAAGGATGTTCACTCTCCTAGAGTGTTTGTATGAAGATGTGCATTCATAGCAACACTTATCACAACATTGTGTTTCACTGACTCACATTCAGAGTACTAAATTCATATTCAGGATGCATCATTAAAATTCCTCGCACAACTCCATTTCCACTACTAACAAAATATGTTTCTGAAGGATGTGCACTCTCCTTGTTTGTATCACAATGTGTGCTTGTAATACAGAGGCAAATCTATAACCCTGATGTAAATGTTCCTGCTGGATTCTATTAAATTATTCACAGTATCATATTGTATTTAAGTAGCAAGCAGAGCAGACGTGTCCCCGTCCAAGTGATGTTAAATTTATTACATTCGGGTAAATTCAACAAAACACGCTATGTTACTGAATGACAGATGACCTATTGGAGTAATAATGCAGCAGATTGTTACCTGCATGTAGTCATTTATACTCCAGCAGCGGCTGATGCTGAACACCGTGACATTTAGGCATACGACTATATACAGCATCTGTACTACATTCACTTCACTTTACGTCAAAGGATAATTATATTTTTCTTTCTGTCAACACAGCACTGTCTCCTAAAAATTACGTTTCCATACAAGGAAACTGCATTGTGAATTATGTTTAGAGGGAACCTTATTTTGTCGGGGATTACGTTCGTTTTTGACGTTTCACAAATACGTTTGTAATGATAGCCCGCATACGAAGGACGGGTCAAACAAACACAGGAATTTCACCCAGGAGTTGGTCAAGAAACCCCATGAAAAGACAAAAAAAATCAATGTGTTAGTACATCTTTCAATACTTTATGATTCACGCTCATACATTTTATTTAAAGAGAGTATATTTCAAGATACTCAAAGACGTTTTACAAGTTAAAAACCGTTACCGTAAAATAAAGTATTCCAGATAACTGAAAAACACACAATACATTAAATCAAACGGTTCTAAGAGGTTGAGTTTTTGAGTAACTTATTGAACATATTCAGATTGCTGTAGTGAAGAAAGATTTGTGTTTGGGGAGAAAGTCCCCTCACATTTCCCTTTTTGGTCTTTGGCCCCAAATCTTCCTATATTCCAAGTCAAAAATATACATATTTTCATTTAAAAGTTGTTTTAAGAAATTTTCTTAAAAAGCTGGGCACTGTAGTTTTTAGCAAACATTACTCAAACAGATGTAGATAGTGCATTTGTTCGGAACTATTTTCAGCTGTGGATTGATACACATTTGGTGCTATAATGTGTATTTCCAGCAGCAGGACGGTGTATGTAGGTTTGAGTGAAAATAAACTACAGTGTGTGTGTTCTATTCATATTCCATTTATTATTCATGGTGATGAAGGAACATGTCATCCAGTGCAACCGTGTAGCTCATTTGTTTTTAATTGTGTTTTTGGACCCAAATCTTCCTATATTCCAAGTCAAAAATATACATATTTTCATTTAAAAGTTGTTTTTAATTCATTGTTGGTTTTGGACTTCTCATGGGATTTGTTAACAATAACCCTAAACCTTATCCTTCAATGATACGGCTATGTGGAATTTGCTTTCGGCACAACTGCATAATAACATGCACCGTGTCAGCTATTTGCTTCTGTACAATATGTCGAACAAAAGTCATTTGGACAAGACTTAAGTCAGTCTGAAACATTGTGCACCACATTGATGCATTCGCGAACAAAAGTCATTTGGACAAGACTTAAGTCAGTCTGAAACATTGTGCACCACATTGATGCATTCGGCACAAACAGAATAAACACAGTTAACAGCACATTGACATAACCATGATGGATACATTTTTCTGCAGCCATTAACCTGTTTCTATCAAAATTAATTTGACAAAGATGCAGCATGTTGTTTTTAACTACATGCAGAGGTTTTAATGAAAGATGTACACGTGGCAGACAAATGTCAGCTCATACATCACTGATGCTCGCATGCACACACCATAAATACATCCATGATGTCTGACATCTTAAAGCCCCAGATGGCTTTCTTCCATTCAGGAAATAACATCACTGACAAGAGCAGGTCTGAGCGCCTTAACACTGACATTTTTGGAGAGACCCCATTTCACCACAACACCATAACTCATACGGTACATATTAAACTCAGTTGTTCGGTCTGTGAACTTTTTCCATGAACCCTGAAGCTTATTCATCCATCCCTCGTTTGTAGCGTCTATCCCCTGAACTCCCTGACGCATGAAAGATGGCCGTCCAGCCAGATGAGGGAGCTTCTTTCCACCGAAGCCCCTGCTCGCTCTCCAAAACCAATACAGAGTCTTTGGCCCCCATCTCGCCTCCATTTAATCTCACTGGAGCAATGATCGCAAACATCTGTAAGTGGGATGCGGCGTCTCTCTATCTGCTGTTCAGGAGAGCTATCAGCACAAAAACACTGCCTGACAGCTTCGCCGTCAGCGGGGAAAATGCTGTGAACAGCTGGATGTCCAACCAAGCGAGCACTGGAATGTAGATTAGGTCTGAGTGTGACTCAGAAAAGAGAGAAAATCTTAGTTCTTGGCTCGAGTTGATGACCAGACTGATACTGAAATCGAGTGAACCTGAAACTGAAGCGTGTTTCAAGATATTGACAATAAGAATGAATAAAAACTGGCATAAAGTGTTCGTAAAAAATTCAATACTGTGTGAATAGAATGAGTACCTTGAAACAGAAAAAATATTTTATGTAAAAATACTATTTATCCAAATTCACGATCATCACGCTGGTACAGCAGTTGATATAATTAACAAATACAGTCAATTTGTTTTGCATGTATTTATTTTCTATTGAATGTCAAGCAATGTAATAGTTAATACATCATAAATGCCACAAAACTAAAACAAGATAAGAATAATAATAAAGAAGAAAAGTTTGTTGTTTTATTGGAATATCTATTGGTCCAATTAATAGATTCTTAGTAGGCCTAGCAAGGTTTTAGTCAAAAGAATCACAAGAATGAAAGACTAATAATCTGAACGAAACAAAGATAAACCTTTGCAAGTTAAAAACACCATGGCCACAAACATTAGTTTTCTCAGGTCATTTGTATCCATTTGTGTTTTTTTTTTGTTCACAGTGGATTTACAGTTTTACCCCCTAAAATATTTACCGAAATGCTACAGCAAATAATAGTATCCTGGTCCCAAACATTTGAATTAGGTGGATTCTTTATAATTGATTTATTCAGCTTGTTTGTTCAATAATACTTTTAATGGACCCACACAATAACATTAAAAGTGATGTAGTATTAACGAGCGAAGCGCAGAGGTAGTGATGTACTATATGGAGCGCCATCATTGAAAGTTACGTGGTATAATAATGAATAAAAAGAGCGAGAAAGTCCACTAAGTGCAGGTTGGAGTGGTAGTGGATGGATCAAATGAACACTTTCACCCAGGAGACCGCTGCCGTGTGAAACCAAAAGTCAACGTTGACTTTACGTCACATAACGTTACATAAGAATGTCCACTAAGGGTGGTTGTTATTTAGGTATGCTAGTTACGTTGTTATGGTTGTTATGCTACGTTGTTACGACACTTTGTTACGCTAGTTGTTAGGCTACGTTAATTTATTACTTTTTTTAACCTTAACCAAGTTGTTTTGTTGCCTAAACCTAACCGATCATTTCATAACGTTACCCATGTGGCATTGTGCGTTTCTGCAAGCATGTTACAAGGCTGATATGAAACCTATTTTTGGAACAGAAATGTCAACATTCAACGTATCTGTGGTTTGGAGAAACGTACAATGCCAACAGTTTTTTCTGGCAACTGTGTTGCATTTAAAACAAAAAGTACCGAGCGTAACATAACACAAACATAAAATCATAATTTTGTCATTTTTATTTCCTAACATGAAGGTCTAAATACATTGCCAGGAATTGAATGCTGGAGGAGAAGTGCAGAAACATTTATTTGGCCTAAAAATAGTCGATTTAATACATATTGATTCTAAAAATACTGTTAAAGGGACTATTTGTAACTTTCAGAAATGCTTCTTAACAGCGACACCTGTGGCTGTGAAATCAACGAAAGTCAGCGTCGGGCTCGCGCTTGCTCGCTCTAAATATACCTGAACGAGCATCGCTCAAAACAGTGAGGCGACACACGTCAGCTAAAACCACAATATCACTCTATATTTCAGCTGCTTGGCAGTAATGTTAGCTGACCAGACGAAGGTCTCTCCATGAACATGATTTAGATCTGATCCTAGTGTTGGCTTTTCCTGCCTAAGTGCAGGCTGAGGCAGCGTGTCTCCCTGCTCTCTCCGCCCGCAGCCGGAGAGAGCAGAGGAGACACCGGCACTAGGTAGGTAACGAGAAGACAACGTAACTCTCTGTACAGCTCCGTCACTTCACAAGACACGGAAAACCTCTGTTGGTCTGGAGGAGCTGCAGCAGTTATTTCTGCACAAACGTCCACTGTACATTCACTAGATATTCTCAGAGCTAAACTAACTCTTCTGCAGTGTGGAGTGAGCGCGCGTTCACGTCTAGAGGTGGAGCCAGACAGCGAGGACGCGCGCGCTCTGTCTGAGTGAAGGAGAGCATGCAGCGGAGACGAGGCTCCGGCCACACGCGAGCGCGCCTATGGGAACGCGCATGTGTGCCGACCCGCTACATTTATACGCTTAAAAAGTTACAAATAGTCCCTTTAATAACATCAGTTAATAAAATAACCAACATATGTAAGAATGTAAACTCCGCTCATGTTGCCGAAAACCCGCAAATTATAGGTCTGTTGTTGTGCTCATTGATGGCTGCTTTCCCAGTAAATACAACTGAGGCTTTTTGTGTGGGATTAAGAATGGGGACTTCCTGTTTTTCTGTGCCAGAGCCAGAAAAATGACAGCTAAAAAAAAAAATGCCACAAAAATGGCAACAAGCAAAGATGAGGTCAACACAGCTGTAGAGGCTGCGGTAAGTCGACTAACAGAAATAAAGACTGTTAATCCGTCATATTTCTTCGATCAACTTGAAAAAACGTTAACCGTTCCTTGCAACCACTGCTGCAGCAAAAGTGCAGACTGAAAATAAAATCTGATGACATGAAAAATTGAACTCGAAAAAAATAAGCGCCCGAAACATACTGGGAACACTTGCGCTCCGTGATGGCCTGCTGCGCGTTTACATTGACAACAATGGATTTTAGCATGCAAAAGATGCGGCATGTGTACGAAAGGGAAAAAATACAAAAGCATAATACTTCCTCTTTAAGAACCTGGGAAAACTAAAACTGGAGAAAAAGAATCTTTTTCATTTCATTTGTTTTTAATGGGCAAAACCTGTGTGTCATCATCATCAGGCCTGATGAAGCTGCACAGCTCGTTATGATACTAAAATATAAAAAGAAAAAATTCTTTTCCAGCGAGTCTTTTGTCACGGATCTTGAGTCATAATTATGTGACATTTGCAGCTCCTGTGATCCAAAACAGTGCCAGAATAAAAGCATCAAATTGTCAAGTTATTATCTGCTTGGTATTACAACAAACACTGTTAAAAACCTGTAAAAAAAAATTACTAACACAGTCTGACAAAGTTATTTATGACTGTTACTGGAGGCCTGTACTGAACTGAGGAGTCCACAATAACATTAAAGAGCGTGTCGACATCTGTTTTTGAAATTCTGGCCAACAGATAACTTTTTAAATTCCCAATGGGATATTTACACATAAAACTCAGTAGAAAGTGAGTGATTGTTTAAACCAAATTACAGCAATGGTAGCTTTAAATACAGTGTTATTGGAATCAATTAAGAAATGATTACATCTTCCTATACATGGAGGTGCCATGTGGTCCTCATTTCTGTAACCCCCTCTTGTTCATTCCACTGTACAGCGAGGTGATTTATATGCAGGCTACCTGCTTGTGTTGGCCAAATTCCAGTCAGATTCATCATTTTGTGCTTCTGTCACTGTAACAAGACAGAAGTTCATTGCTTTTCATTAGTTACATCGAGTTGTTTTTCATTTTTCATTTACAGACGGTGGAGAAGAGAAGCCCCTAAAGGCCGCAGCACTCAGGCGGAATGTTGTAACAGATACTCGACATGAGCTGCACTGACAACGCCCTCGGGACTCCCGGCAGGGCTGTGCAGGTCCGGGCAGCCCGTTTCCATGTCCGTGTAAAAGCTTTGATTCAACGTTGTGATAAATGCCTCAATTAACATTCCAGTCCATTAAGGCTTTGACATTTTTACCTTATCCGGACATTTACAAAAAAAGCCTCGCTCGCTCGCGGGCAGCGATCTTTTGGAAACATTGTGAATTTGACAGAACACCTGCATTAAAAGCGCCCTGGTTTTTAGTGTCCTGTGTGTTTTTACAGAGAGCTTTTAGGCTCCAGTAACAAAAGATAAAGATTTAACGAGAGGGGAGGCACTGAAAGGTTTGCTCACCGGCTGCCCTCTGAGCACCTTGGCAATTTTTTCTAGTGACTCACTGAAGCCCAAAATAGGTTTAGAAAAAAAACGTTGAAGACTTACTTAAAGGACACACACACACACACACACACACACACGCATGCATGCACATAGGCTTCGTCCGAAATCCTACATACCCAATTATGTGTACTTTCACTCAACACGTACATATATAGTATGTATCTTTTTGGACGCACTGAGCTGTATTTTACGTCATCACTTCCTGAGAGCTTCCTTGCCGGTTGGAGACGTGAAACCATGGTAACCTCATATGATCTCATGTTAGAATCAAAGTCTGAACTAATTTAAAATGTATATTACGTATAGCAAAGTCAAATCTTATACTTACACTTAAATTGAAGCGTTATTGACGTCACAGAGCTGTCTGTCAACATCTGTTATGAACGCTGTCGTCACTACCACTTTGCATTGTGGGATATTTATGCCGTCGTAGTGTCCAGCGTTGCAAACTGTAATGTTTCACTATTGGTTTCATACTAAGGTATTGGACAAACTAAAAAATCTCACATACTGTTTTAGCGTACTAAATAGCATGTTAGCATGGAACTTCGGACGCAACCATACACATACACTCACAAGTCTACCTATCCACACACACTTGTTATCTCCGCCAGGGGTAAGCTTGTGTGGAGATCATGCGTTCGGTCATGTGTGTGTGTGTGTGTGTGTATCTGTGTGTGTGTATCTGTCTGTCCGCAGCTAATCTCACATATTATTGGACCCATCAGCCTCATATTGTTTGTGCTCATTTATGACTGTATGCTCAAGGACATCTCGTGGTTGCGGTGACTCACAATTTTTGAAAAACCTATTTGACTCCTCGCTCCTCATCACCGGCTGGTAGGGGGCTGCAAGTGACCAATAACTGCTTCAGTAGCAAAAGGCATTTTCAGCCATCGGCTGGGCTAAAATAAGCCTTACCTAGTAGTCTGCATTATCTAGTCTGTTTCATACTACTGAGGAACTGCATACTGCGTTCCTCAGTAGTATTAAACAATTTATTCTAACAGCTCATGAGGAAGTGAGACAAACAGGATCATCAACGAGGGGAGACGGGAAATATACAACATTGCTCGACAAAATGTATTTCAATCTCTCTGCCCCGTCAGAGGCTGCCCTTTCCCTCGCCTCCTCCCTCGCTACTCTGCTGCTCTGTAGCCGCTCTGTGAGCGTCAGTGCCCGGCTGGCAAGCGAGCTACGTCCGCGGGCGATTGTGGAGCTTTTCAACTTCGAAAAAGACACAGGTTCCTGTTAATTTATAATGGACATTTGTGTTGTGATATTTAAAGAAACTATCCGTCAACAAGGAAATCAAAGCCTCTTGTCTACGAGACTGGTCTCTTGATAGAGCTCCAGGCAGCTCATAGCGGGGTCTGTGAGCGTGACCGCCTGGCTGGCGAGGTTGCGACCCCGGCAGGCGCTAGCTAGCTGTCACGGCAGTTTGTGAAGCTTCTAAACTCCGAAAATGTTGGAGCAAATGTTTTCGATTCACGATTAAATATTGTAAAACTGTCAATATTCAAAATCTACACAGTTGATTTCTCGCCACAAAAATGTTCAGAAGTGAATTTAGTGATGAAATAGCTAAGAAAAATGTAAAAACAAGTTGTTTTTGGCTGCTGTTGTTGTGACCATAGCCTGTACCGTTCCAGCACTTTGCATTGTGGGATACAGTAGGCGAGGTAGACTGGTCTGATGCATACTGGAGATTTTTTCCAAATCAGTACGACATCCGGGTATTTTTGGCATACTGGATATTTTGCTTTTATTCGCATACTGCATACTACATACTACATTTTGGCCAAATCAGTATGTACTACTAGTATAGTATGCGGTTTTGAATACAGCCGTAGTCTGTTGCAGGCAACATTTTGGCCTTTGTAGTGGCTCAAAAACTGACATCCGCAGAAAGGTTTGGTCTCATTTGAACCGGAGCATCTGCAGATTAATTTATGATCCACTAAAGTTAGGCCCGATACAATATTAATAAATCCCCGCTTTTGTTATCTTTGCCGCCTTTTTGACCATGAGATTGATCTGTTCTTGGGAGGGGAGATGGAGAACCACCTGGTGGAGATCTGCCCTCTACAGTGCACTATTCTGGTTAATAGATATATTAAGTAGCAGTGTCTGTAGTAGATTTGTTCATGTTGTTCCATGAACACTAAATCAGATTATACATGAGGGAGTCACCAATACTGGGCCATTGTTTTCTGGTATAAGCTTTATGGAGGAGAGGGCTTCCCTCCTTGCTGCTGATCAGCTGCAGATTGATTGTTACTGTTTTTTGGGGGGGTGGAGAGAAAGAAGCATAATGTGTTTCTTTTCCTAGTTTCTTTTAAAGAGCAATTTAACACTCCGTTTAAGCTTAAACACGCCCCCTTCATGTATTAAAAAAATGCATTTGAACACAGTCCACCTCCGCTTCAGTGGTTTTACAAACTCTGCATCATTGTTGAAACTTCAAAATCACAAAAAAAAAACTGTTAATCCTGACAACTGTTAATCCTGACAGGAGTGCATGAGACAGGTAATCTGAAAAGAAATGATGTGCCTCTGTGTTCTCCGCTGTCCTTCGGTGCTCGTAACAGCATCTGCAAGATTTCACAGACCGGAGGAAAACAACCAATCAGAGCAGATACTATCGGTATCGGGACTGAAAAAGTCGGATCGATGCATCCCTACTAAAAACCACCATATGTCAAGTAGGCCGAACCCGATCCAAACCCGAACATTGTTAGTAAATAATTGTCTGTCTGGGTCGGGTATCCACACTCTAACATGCATACAGTCTTTTCAAAATAATCTTCCGTCTTCACAGGAAACAACTTGGTTAGGTTTAGGAAAAGATCGTGGTTTGGGTTAAAATAACGACAAAAGTGGCGTTACTTAATTACGGAAGTTGCGTGACAAATAAGTCAGCGTTGCCTTCTTGTTCTCTCATGGCACATGAGCAGCGGTCTCCCACACGTCCACCCCGACCTCCTCCCTACGCAGAGTTTGTCGCTCGAATTACAGTGCATTCATATTAGTAGGTATAGCTATGAACAGTGTATGAGAACAGCCTGTTTTACGTATAAGTGACAAAGCCCTCTAGTGGCCGTAGTAATTCGATTCAGTCAATCGGAAATCAGGTGATGTAAATATAAAGCCCCAACGTGGGACTTTAACGTGGGAGACAACTGTTTGTTTCCCATTTCCAACCGACAGTCGACATTTGTCTCTTAACCACGATTGTCCCTTAACCTTAACCACGGGGTTAATTATGTCTGTATCCCTGGTGACAAAGGTCCCCTAAACTTAACGACAAAGTCATTTTAATCAAACCTTTTATTTGTATTTCAACCCAAACACTGCTATTTCGCTAACCTAAATCAAGTTTGTGTTTGTGCCTACATTTAACCAAACCCTCACCATCGCATTGTCAAATCATAAAACTGATTTACAGTGAGTGTTGAATCAGAAAACACTTGTTGTTCTGGAGGGCAGTTACAAACAACATGTTTTGTCGTTTAATTTGGAGGACCTGTTTTTGTTGTCAGCACACAATAAAATACATATTGCCTGGAACCAAGTTTCAAACATTCTCATTTGTGGTCCCATGGCTGTCTGTGTTTTGTGCCATTTTGATGAAATATAAAACAGAAACACATTGAAATATTTATGCTACAAATAGGGCTAAATATTGATCAAATATAGTTAATTTAAAATGAGGGTTCCCTCTAGGTTTCATTTGTTTGGTGAGACGATTCTGATCATTTAAGTGTGAATCAAATAATCAGACTTCGCAGTTCTAATTCGCTTTTAATCCAAAACTGAATTGGTGCTCCATGTCTCCCTGTATCCAAACGTTTTTATGTTTTCCGTAACTCAGCTAAAAAACAGACATGATTTGTACGTCAGTGTGATTGAGTTTAATAACACACAGCTTGTGAAGTGTCTCGCTGTCAGACGCCGGCTTGCATCTGGCTCTTGAAAACTCTGGGACTCCGCTTAAGAACAGGGGTACATGAACAGGATGAGTGCAATCCAAAACATTTCAAGGACTTGTTTGACGGCTGTTTTATCACAGTGCTCATGAATATAGACAGCATTGCCTTCTCCTGTTATTGTAACTCACACTAAGCAGCTGACACAGAAAATCATTCTCGCTATTTTACTGTTCATCTCCCTTAGATTCTGATGCTGTACACTAAATGTACCGAAGTCAGTGTTTTGCAAGTTACAAGTAAATCCTCACATCTTCAAAACAAAACAGGTAAAGGGAGAGTTCAACTTTTTGGCTTTCCGGCAGAGATTTACCTGAGAAGACGCACATGGTCTGTCCGTTAAAGCAGCAGTGGGTAGCATTGGAGCAAATATGATTAAAAAAATGCTATTTTTATAAAACGGTCACTATATCCTGACAGTAGTGCATGAGACAGGTAATATGAAAAAAAATCATGTGGCTCTGTGTCCTCCGGTGCTCCTAGCGGCATCTGCAAGATTTCACAGAGCGGAGGAAAACAAGCAGTAAGAGCTGATCTGAGGTCTGCTGTCCAGCTGCCGTCTATGAGAGCCGGCTGTCAATCACTCGCGAACTCCGACCAAACGGTCAAACTAGGCAGCGCTGATCAAAAATGAATCAATATTATGTTACGTTAACGCCTATTTATCACCTCAAATGTTTTCAGAATCATCTTGTAGTGCACAGTTTAGCTGTAAAATGAGAAAGTCGGGAGCCATGTTGAGATCAGGTTGAGATGGCTTGAAGGAATGCCAAGTACCGGTCACATGACCGGAGCACAGCCAATAGGAACGCTCTCTCTCTGAAATGACCTGTGATTGGTCAAAGTCTCCCGTTTTTTAAAGCCTGAAAACAGAGCCATGAGGAGGTGCAGAAGTCTAGTTATCTCTTGAACACTTGAGTTACAATATGCTGAAAGGTTATTATGGATGTTTTGCCCAATGATGCCAAAAATATACTGCCTACTGCCACTTTAAATCCAAGAGGTTTATAGTGAGAGATTTGACACGATTCATTGAGGAAAGAATTGAGTAATTTCAAACAAACAAAAAAGTATTGAAAACACAAACACTGATGAATGATTTGTAATTTCTGGGCACCAATTATTAATTTTAGAAAATTATTTCTATTCAGAATTTTCTTCCCAGACACCATACAAACATACACCAGCTGTGGCTGTTGTATTTACTGTGTGATTACTCAAAACAAATTCCTACAAATTAATTAAATTCAAGCTTTTTTCTTTGGTTTTTAGTCCTTGAAAACTTTCAGCCTGAAAACTGAAAACGAAATAGTGTTTACTGTATTAAAGGTAATAGAAACTCATATGATGAAATAGTGAATATTCATCGCTTCATGGACGCCTCAGTGACTGTACAGTATCCAATACTGCAGAGGTTGTTTGGTGACCTCTCATTAGCATGAGTTACAGACTGACCTGACCTCTCCGTAATCTCCTCTCCCACATGACGGGCGCATCAATTATTGAGCCATTAATTATTGGCTCAAACAGATGTCAGTCAAGTGAGACGGACACTTTGACCCTGATGAATAACACACAGAGCTATAAACACACAGGGAGTGTGTCTGACCGTCCGGCCGGCCATGAGCACTCGTGTGTGAACACATTTGAGAGGTGCTATAAATTTCAAGGACGGGGAACTAGTGAAAGGAGAGCTTCCATGACAATGACTGGCACATATATCAGCCTGTGTGATGGTGTAAATACTCACACTGCTCCATTTCACTTCAAGGAACCAAATAAGCATCCCAGTAAAAGATATTAACACATCTAATTTGGGCCATATGGAGGGAACGTGTATGTAAATGAGGTGGCGATGGCTGGATGAAAGATTCACTGGTACTATGCAAGGTGGTGGTGGCTGGAAGATAGATCACAATCTCTTAATATAACCTTCCTGGAGCCCTTCAGAGTGAAAGCTCAGCTTAGAGAGTGATTTTATCTTCTGCTCAGGCTTATTGAGCTTATTTCAGTCAGTTCCGTTGGTAGAGAGCTGCACTAAAGCTCTCAGAGTTCATGCTTTTATTCCCTCTGGAGCCACCGACGCCGACTATGTTCATTCATCATACTGTACTTGAGGTGGTTTGGATAAAAGTGTTGTGTTTACGTAAGGTATCCTAAATGAATGGATGTTATATTTACTGTTCCATAATTCCAGGTGAAATAGTGGCAAGTCTGGTGATATTCTCTATTTTCTTACTATCAAAAAATCCCATAAAAAAAAAAACATAATAAACAATGAATATTAACAAGTATTGTCTGATAGATCTTATAACTCTGTACCATAGAGCTCCATTGTTGTCCATTACACATTAATTAGCCACACCGTTACGGTAAGTGTCCACAGGATCCGTCCTTTCCACGCTTCCCATTCATTGTCTATGCAAGCAGCTGTGCAATGCATTCTGGTAGCGTGGCGGCGCGATTCGACAAACGGGGCATGATGTTGACCGCTCAGTGGGTAGAGTGATACTCCTTTAACCGCAAGGTTGGCGGAAGTGTCCTTGAGCGAAACACTGAACCGCAAGTTGCTCCCCGGGTGCTTCACAGCAGCCCACTGCTCTTAACGATGGGTTAAATGCAGAGGTTAAATTGCATAAGTATATGATGAATATTATAAAGTTTAACTTTTAAAAAGTTTAAGTATTTTTTTGATAATTCCAGGTGAAAATGTGTGGTAACACTTCATTTTACAAATCTGCAAATTACATGGTAATTAGGTGATAATTAGCAAGTAACCTATTTGAAATTTCTTTTGAATTACTGCCAAATTACCCCAATATTTACCTCAAAATTAATCAAAAATTACTTTATTATAAACATTATTTAATAATTATATTCCGCTATTTTCCGATAGCTGGTAATTTCTTTAATACATTTCTAGGAAAAGAATACAAAGTTAGTTGATATGCTTTATTTCCATGTCTGCTGGTAAATAGATAATAATTAGCAAATAACTTCTTTTAAATTTCTTAAAAACCTCCCTGAATCATGACATCAGCTACCAGGTTACATTTGTGTAGACAATAAGTCACACAATGGTGAGATTTGTGCCTGATCAGAAGTGTCTTCTATTAGTTTTGGTTTTCCACCTCGGATGAAGAGCAGCGCACAGCCGCTTCTAATAATTTGGCAGTAATTCCAAATAAATTTCAAAATTATCACCTAATTACCATGAAATTTGCGGACCTGTAAAATGAAGTGTTACCAAATGTGTCAAGGCTGGTGATATTCTCTATTTTCTTACTATCAACAAATCCCATAAAAAAGTCCATCATAAACAACGAATATTAACAAGTATAGTCTGATAGATTTAGCGTCATTCGAGAGACAAGGCGTCATGTTGACTGCTCCTCATTTGCATAAAGTTGAGGTCTAGGTTACTTTATGCAAATCAGGGGCTTCCGGCGTGACCTCGAGAAACTTTTAAACTAACAGTTGTTGATCTAAAATAAAGAGAGATTCAGCAACTTCATGGCTTATTTCTCGCATAAAATGTTTTCAGAAACACATTTCGGTGAGCTGTTTTCCTGATAATTAACATAAAAATGTTTCCAAACAAGCTGCCATGTTGGTTCCGGTTTGAAAGCTGGGAGCAGCAGCTCACAAGGGAAAGCATTCATCCAATCAGGTGCATTGTGTCTAGTGGCAGCCGGTGGCAGCCAATCAAATGTCTAATGCTGAGAAGGGAGGCGATCGCTCCTGTCCAAAAACGCCCCTGTAAACATGTACCATTACACTGGGTGACTTGTTTGTTAATTTCCATGACTGTAGTTTATTTTGAGTCAGATCCCACACACACTGTCCTGCTGCCAGAGATACTCACTAGAGCACCAAATGTGTATCAATCCACGGCTAAAAATAGACCCTAACAAATAACACAGTTCACTCCTGTTTGAGAAAAGTTTGCTCAAAACTAAAAAACAAACTTTCAGTCGTTAATGTTTTTTTTTTTCAAATTTGACCAAAACTATATAAAAATGAAACGAAATATTCAGTATTTCCCTTACAAAAGAGTTTCTCTTCATCATATCGTCTGTGAAGATTCTCAGTCTTCCAGGTCATGGTGTATCCAGAAGGCTCATTTTGTTAGCAGTGTGGAGAGACGCTGCTGAAATATAATTAGAAAGCTGAAACATCCCATGGAATAGATGAAATAGGATGAGTTGTGTCAAATATATCTGTTTTAAAATGAAAAGAATTGTAACGAAGAAGACGGAAAGTGTAAAATATTGACCAAGGAATGTGCAAAAGTTAGCAGTTAAAAGTATAAAGAATATGTGCAATGTACAGAGATAATAACCCAAAAGTTGAATGTGGAGACTTTTTATGCTTGTGCACGTACATTTGGGTATCTGGAGTGTCTACCAACCACAAACTGTGAAATAAGACAACCTAGTCAGTTTCTTGTGGGCTGTCTACATCAGAAAACATGTGATTCAACAAGCCATTCAGATTTGACTCACCTTCCTATGTCACATGCAGGCTCATTAGAATATACCGCCGACGGCTTGAGAACTACCTTAGTAAAGGTGCACCCATGGACTGTATAGAAGAAGTGGACGTAGTCGCCGTGATGTCACCCATTGGTTTGTGGACTACTGTTTTGAAGCCTCGAGTTTGACATTTTGGCCGTCGCCATGTTACTTTTTTGCAACCAGAATTGACACAAGGTGCACCATATTTTCAGAGAGGCCAATCAAACGCTCCGTTTTAGTGCATTTTAATGGGATGGCAACGGAATTGCGTTGCTAGGCAACAGTTTTGGTCCATGTTTACTTCCTCAGCTGATGTTATTTACATTCACTGCAACAGGAAATAAACTGGGACACATTTAGAATGTTTATGTTTAAAACCGTGTGATGATTTATATATTGTATATTTGTGACATCACAAATGGACTGAAATCCTAACGGCTTGTTTCAAACACACAATTTCTGAATACGGGCTGTGTGTATTTCTCCGTATATTGAGCGTTTTCATAGTTTAACAGTATTTATATTGCACTTAAACCTGTTTTATAATATAAAAGACCTGAAAATGTCACTTTTTACAATATGGGACCTTTAAAGTAACGTGTGTCCATGGGATGGGATAAGAGTCCATGTCAATGGGGGTCGTGGGCCATGCTTTTTTTGTACAATATCAAGGTATAAAATATCAAAGGTCATTTAAAGTACACTATCAAAGCCTTTTTTTAAAGTGTTATTTTGTATGCACATATAACACCATATGACCTAATGGCTGTCAAGGTGTGAGCGACCGGAGAGTGGATTAGATAAGCATCAGCCACATAGCGATAAACCACAGAAGCTCATGAGCCGGGGCTGCTGGGGTGTGTCGCCGTGGTAACCGCTCCCTCTGCCCCTTCTCCAGCCTGCAGGTCGTACGTGGATGAAATATCTCACACAGCCTGAAGCTCAGGAGTTAAAAGTTTGCAGAAGTGTCCCCCCCCCACCCTCCGGTCATCACTGGAACACTGCACATCATAACATCACGAGGACAAAACATAACGGAAATGTTTTCAGCCGGACGAGTTATCACTGTAATGAGGCTGTCACCGTGGCGACGTGCCAGGGTTACCGGTGACAGCCAGGACAGGTGACGCATGCCGCCGGCTATGGAGATCACAGCGGGCTACAGCCGTGACTTTCAGGAGGTCTAACCTTGTGTTGTGCCTCGACATATCGAATGCAGGCAGCCAAACAGCACTTTGATGTTATCTGTCTGCTGGCATTAAGTGGAAAGGTTGTTGTCTACCTTTAAATTAGTAATCATTTTATAACATTTCTGCACATTTCTGTTTTACTATTCTCTGTAATGATTGGTACAATGAAAATAATGACTCAGACTTGGCAGTTCACCGAAGCTTTTATATTTCTAAACACAAACTGCTCTGGTGCACAGGAAGTCATGCATTTTATATTTCTGGCAGCACCATGTTTGGAATAAGTGATATGTTATAAGTGCAGAGAACCAAAGTTGTTGCAAAACTATGAAAACATGTCATAGATAAACATGGTCAATGACTCATTTGATGACTGATTTCCCTGAGGACATGGTACCAAGTGGACTCGCTTCTCTCCTTTTTTCCTGTACCAGTATTGCTTTATCAGTGCAGGAAATGCATGCAAACACTTAAACATGTGCATTCAGGCCGTCTTTAGTGCTATAGGACTAATTTGCAAATGATCCCAATACAAACATGCTCATATAAATTCTCTTGCAGGCATCACTTAACTCTCTAACGCTGCAACGTCCTTCTTGCAATTCGCTCGAAGCTAGATTTTACATTTTATGTAGCTGGTGATGAAACTGATGTGCTGTGAAAAGTGGATATCAATCCAGCAGGTCAACATTTTAAGTGCAAACGCATCAGCTTTTTAAGAGGGTGTATGATGGATGTTATTCTCTGGGCTATTTTTGCAAACACTTTTCTTTTTTCCTTTATTTTTCCCAGAGATGTTTGGACTGATGGGAATATTGTGTAGGTACAGTACAGTGCACTGCTGCCCCCATATGGCAACCAGAGTGAAATGCAGTTACAAGTATTGAACCTTAAGTTTCTATAAAGCCAGTTAGGAGGAGTAAAGCATACGTGGTTCAAAGAGCAATTTGGAAATATAATTTTCTTTGGCCTGATTTAAAGGCCTCGTGGGTGGAGTCTGTCACATGAAGTGATGTTTTAGCACCAGGCTAAATTAATCAAGTCGGAACATGCAGCAAGACAGACAACTTGAATGGCAACTTGCCTATCAATAGAGTTATACTTAAAGGTCATTTTCAGGTTCGTACTTGTATTTTGTGTTTCTACTAGAACATGTTTACAGGCTGTAATGTTAAAAAAAAACAAAAAAAACTTAATTTTCCTCATACTGTCTGCCTGAATATGCCTGTCTTACCCTCTGTATGAAACACGTTTTAGTGCATTTCAATGGAATGGCAATGTTATTGCATTGCTAGGCAACAGTTTGGGTCCATATTTACATCAGGTCAGGTGATGGCACAGTTTCTGAGTATAGGCTGTGTGTATTTCTTCATGGATTGAGTGTTTCAGTACTTACAGAGTATTTATGTAACCTGCTTTATAATAAAAAAGACATAAAATTCACACTTTTTACAATATGAGACCTTTAAATGCACCATGTTTAGGGAGACAAAAATCTAAATTTTGTATCTCAGGCCTGGTCTCAGTTAATTGACCCAGGTGTGTGGTTTTTTTTTCACAGCACAAGTAGAAGGAAAAGCACAGGTGCTTCTGATAACATTAACGACAGCTCAGTGACTATCCCCGTAAGCCATGAGAGCGTGACAGTGAGCCAGCATGCACAATACCAGGACCCTGACGCTGAAGCAGCTAAATACAATTCAGAAATCATTATCATGTGCACATGTGCTTTTCCTACTGTGACATGTCAACATGTCTTCCATTTAAAAAGGTCTGTTAGAGCTTGTGAAGAAATGAGCTACATGAAAGGAACAAAACCAAACATGGACACATGGTGTGCTGAATACATTTATGGACTTCTTAGCTGTGCAAGGAATCTTTAAAAATCCATTGAAAAATATTCAATTTGGAAATTCATATCAAAGTTGACACTAAATTTACAGTGGATGGACATGAGAATATACATTCCTTAAAATGTAATCAAATACCAACTTGATTTGGAGACTTTTCCTTTTGCCACATAACACTTTTGCAGTGTAGATTACACCGTAGATGTGCACATTTTAGTGATTCTGAGCACTTTTATGATTTCTTGTCCATTCTGGCTGGTTTAAAGTATAATGATAGACGGTCCAGAAACAGGCTTCTTCTGAAGAGGCTCTGTCCTTCAACATGCAGACTGTCTTAAGTGTAAATTGGAGCTGACCCATTGACAATAAATAGAGATCTGGTGTGAGAAATTTATTTGAACAGGGTTTTATAGCAGAGATTAATCAGCTAAAGTGTCAAATGCAATTCAGTTTGAGAAAATGCCTGGCTGTTTTACTCTGGATTTCCATTCAGAAGGCTAAACGCCAAAATGCTTCAAATCCACTTAAGAAAAAGATATTCAGTGTTTGGCATTTAAAAAAACACAGTGTTGCCAACCCTCCAATATACTGTTCGAAGGAAAAGTTTACACCCAAAATGAGCATTATTTTCAGTGTCTGTCACATTTTTCAAAAAGCAGTATTCCACTTCCACCTGCCAAAGAGAGTGAAAGGCCAAGATCTGGAAGTGAAACCATCACCATCAATTCTAGCTATGACAGACAGCACTGAGCACTAATACGATCAGTCTCGCCCGCAGAGAGAGAGTCCAGTTTAAGTTGTAAAATCCTTCAATACGTCAAAACTTTTCACACTTTCCATGTGAAAACTTTGATACACCTTGTTTACAGGCTCATGACAAAAATGTCAAAACACCCACAAACATTTCGTTCCCACTTTATTCTCTTCTTTGGCAGGCCGCGGACAGTCACATCCTGCACAGTTCAAAAATTGATTTCGTTGCCAGGGAAACTGTTGAAAGGTCGGCAAACAGCTGAATTTGGTTTAAAAGACTTTATCTTCAGACAGACAGAGATGGATTCGGCCATTATTGCTTTAGCGTACATCTAGAGTTATGGGCTGGTGGATCTGTCCATCCAAAGACCAATCTATCCACCAGTTTCAACATTCACCTAACAACGAGGTTCTTTCTTTCTCATAGTTGTACAACTTTGATGAAAATAACTTCAGTATGCTTCAAACTAAGTGTTTGCTGGATGGTTGAAAAGCGTCTGAATCCCCCCCTCCTCCCATATCTCTCCGACGTCAGATGAACTAGTTAGTTTTTGAGCTTGCTGACACCTCTACAGCTCAGTCCTGGAGAAAGGTGAGAGACTCGCACTTGCGGGCATCCGAAACAAGCTGTAAAGACAACACTGACTTACAGTTTTACCACCTTCTAAGTTTATATGGCGAACTTGCAAACAATTGCCTGTTTCAACATCCAACATATATATGCAGAGCAACATTAGCATTAATTTGAAGTCCAATATTCCTCTCTTTTAGCTCTGTTTTGAACTCCACCTGAGGGAAATTACCTCAGTAGTACAACATGATACAATACAGGTCCCATTTAGAGTAAAATAGATGATAGAGCAGGGTATGCTTTAGAGCGTGGATACCGTGTGATTGACATGTCGCTACAACGGTGTTGTCCAGTCTGGGAGTTGTCCGTGTTTTACGTCTTACAACTTTAACCCTTTCACAGTGTGTTTACAGAAAGTTAATTTTAACATATTGGTCGCCTAAAAATGTCTTATTCAGCGTTCAGTTGTACTTAGCTCCACCCCCTCGTGTCACTTCTGGTTGCAAAAAAACAAGATGGCGACGGCAAGAAATGCCGAACTCGAGGCTTCAAAACCGTAGTCCACAAACCAAGGGGTGACATTACGGTGACTGCAACCACTTCTTATACAGTCTATGGCAAAAACTGCTGCCTGTTGCAGCGGGAAACAGGTTGATGAGAGCGGTGAGAGTGAACTAAAACAGTAAAGTTGAGGGCCGTAAAACCAAAACAACAATCTGAACCTGGGAACTGTAGTGTCGGGTGATAATTCTCAGTGTTCATCATCACAAGAGATTGTTTTAGTAGTCATATCATCAATTGTTAACATACATTTTTGATTATAGCCCCTATAAGAGCTTGAAATACATCAAAAATACATGGAAGATGTAGCAACTATGTTTTACTCTAGCAATGGATATCAGAGGAGGGCAAACATCTTCTGTGTCTTTGAGAGTTCCTGATAGCATCCAGCAAACTGCTGTTTAGTAGTCCTGGAGCTTTTTGAAAAAGCACCAGAGAAACTTTCTGTCCCACTTTAAAGGGCTCTTTAAAGGACCCAACAACTTCTCCATGACAGTTCAGTCAGTAGAAGCCTTGTGTACTGTCTTCCATAAGATGAACCACATTCTTTCACTGGGCAGAAATTACATTTCCAGGATCTGTTTGAGTGATTGCACAGAGCCAGTCTGTCTTATTGACAGTGGGAAAGATCAGGGGTTAGAATCTCCCACTGGAAAGATTGTAATCGAAAACTGTGGTCGGTATTCATCTTTGAACTTTTCATCAAAGGGCTGTGATTTAACTCTCTGGACAAAGTAGATGAGCATGCAGCTCTTCCAGCGAAGCAGCATGCGACACAGTGACTCATAGGGTCCAACTAACATTTGTTTTAAGCTTTTCTGGCAACACAAAGCTCCACTGTGATGAAAGCAAAATGCCATCCGACGTGTGCAAAAACTTTCCTTGTGCATCTCTGTGGTTAGTGGTTTCTCAACATTATAAAAGGGCACATTGTGGCAAAGCAGAGTGCCACATAACTTAGGAAATGTAGAAAAGGGTCTGTAAATGTCATTAATCTCATTTATCCTATAGATTTGTAAAATACTCATCTTTCCATACAATCAGCTGTACTCTAAAGCTTTTTCATAATGCAGTAAGGTCCAATAGTAGCCTGCAAAGGTTAACAAAATAAACTTTAAAGGGAACATATCAAGCTCATTTTCAGGTTCATACTTAATAAACCTGTATTCAACCTCTGTCTGAAACACCCCGTTTTAACGCCTGTCTCTTTAAGCAGCTGACACACCAACCCGACATCTGAGAATTAGCGGTGAGGAGGGCCGCCTGTTGCGTCGCCTCACGTCGCCTTTGTTTTGGCCGACAAGTTGCACTCAAAAACACCGCAAAGACTACAGCCGACGGTCGATTAGCACGTACATTCTGTGCCTTCATGAAAGGAAATAATTCTCCACACAAGCAGGCGGCGGTAGTCTGTTTTCGTCATCCAAAAAGGATACCGGAAGACCGAGTACTGCGGATGTACAAGCCGTTGTCATGATACGCACATGAAATAAAGCGGAGTTTACGGACCATTTTCACACCACTCTCACTCATCGCTTCATTCCAGATGGATATAAAATATCCGTGTATTGGAATGATCAGATGGGATGAAGATGAAAAATGAGAAGAGCCTTCTGTGTTTTTCCTCTTGACTTTACTCGTTGGCTTGCTTTTCTCACGTCCGTTTCTCTTCTCATGCACTGATTCGTTTAAGCTGAACAGCCATTCATTCTTCTCTCACCAACGGGCTCCGCCGTCAACATGCTGAATCGGCCGAAAAACCTCTGACACAGGCAGACTAGCCGACGGTGTGGGACACTCCCAAAAAACTAGGCCGACAAGGCTCCAGAGGTTTTCTATTTATTTTTCCAGGTCAAGATTTATGTTGCGACAATAATTCAATGGAGGTGAATGAAGTTCTCTTGATGGCGCTCACAGGATTAATATTTAATTATATAGAAAAACAATGTCACTGTTACTCAAGATAACTACGTTTTCAGGGAACAAACAAATTCTATTGAAGAAATAGTCCCTCTGAGAACAGTTGTACTGTTTGTATAAAGATGTTCCTGATAGTTAGAATCATTTTCCAATATTGTTGGCACCTAAAGCAAACTCTCTCCATTATACCGACTAGATATCACGAGAGATATTAAGTCAGAAAATGTTTTGTAATGTTGGTGAACTGACCCTTTAATACACAGCACATCTGTCTGTTCATGAGGGACATCATCAAGGCTACCACGAGAGGAGGGAGACCATGAGTGTAATCGGTTATTGATCCCTGTGCAGTGTAGCCTCACGACTCCTCTTTCTATCGACTGCCTCCTGACTCTCGCCTCCAGCGGTGTGTGTGGGCGGTGCTGCATGAAGAGGCTGTTAATGACGTTGTAAGGACTATAATTGACAGGAGCAGGAGGTCATTTCTGCACAGAGATTTGAGTCTTGGCCAAACATGTGATGAGCCTGGTTGAGAGTTCAGAGGACGCGTCTAGTGAGGTCTAACTCTGAGGATGTGGAGTGTGTGAAGAGTCGGGATGGAACCCAGCCAAGAGCTGAGAGAGGAGGCAGATGGTGGAAATACATGAAAAAACATCAGACCTGACGCTGACAACAGAGTGCAACCAAGAAAGTGGGAAATGAGGTTAGAAGTAGGGCTGCAGCTAACAGTTATCTTCATTATTGCTTAATTGACGAACACATCGACTTTACACTTTAATCCTCACGGCGAGAGCTGTTACTCAACCTGTGAAAACTGGGGGTGTAGAGTTTGAAAGATGTGGGCGTTTCTCAGGCAAGAAAGATCTAACCATATATAAGAAGTGGACGTAGTCACAATGAAGTCACCCATTGGTGTGTCGACTGCCGTTTTGAAGCCTCGAGTTCGGCATTTTGGCTGTTGCCATCTTGGTTTTTCTGCAACCAGAGGTGACACGAGAGGGTGGAGCTCAGTACAACCGAAAGCTGAACGCCGTGGTAGTGACCTGTCAATCACAAGGTAGCCACGCCCTAAAGCATACCCCGCTTTATGGTCAATTTGACTCTAAATGGGATCATAATTTACTAAATGAGCAATATATCGATATTATATCGATATCGTGATAAGACTAGATATTGTCTTCGATTTTGGATATTGTAATATGGCATAAGTGTTGTCTTTTCCTGGTTTTAAAGGCTGCATTACAGTAAAGTGATGTATTTTTCTGACCTTACCAGACTGTTCTTTTCTATTACTTGCCTTTACCCACTTAGTCATTATATCCACATTACTGATGAGTATTTATCAAAAATCTCATTTTGCAAATATTTTGTAAAAGCACCAATTGTCAAACCTACAACATCATCGCAATATTGATATCGAGGTATTTGGTCAAAAATATGGGACTATTTGATTTTCTCCGTATCACCCAGCTCTAGCTGAAAGCATGCACTGTGCCTAAATACAGCCTCACAGAGCAGCCAGCATGGCTGCAGACTCTTAGCCTTGAAATTAAATACTTGATTAATTGTCTTCCAATCTATTAATCATTGCAGCTCTAGTTTCTCACAATCCTCCTGAGGACCGTGAGAACATTAAAGCTCAGATCTGTGCAGATTTTGTGGTGACAGCTGTTTCGTAATCAGAGAAAAATATCTCAGCTGTGGTCATACTACTCAAGGGTTTGGACTTTTAATGAGTAACATGGAATTTAAATTTCTAATAAAAAGCAGAATCTTAACTTCTTTTGCATGTGATGCCGCTGACATTCAGAGCAAGAAGGCGTACAAGAGACCTCTTTATTGAATTTATTAAGTTGTATTCAGACACTCAAAACTGATCAGCCCATCACTAGTAATGCTGTTTTACATCATTAAAATTCATTAAGCTGTAAGAGAGACCACCAGTTAGGTTAATTATGCTACCTGCTCATAGCTGTAGGTTAGCAAGTCCAATACAGTCCGTCATATAAAATCGAAGGGCAGTCATTAATTAAAACATGATCAACACTGTGCAATGCAATAAAAGTTCCTTTCAAACATGACCATGGACCATTTCTGAGAAAAAGTAACAAGACACCAGAGAGGGATTTTGTTAATAACACTACATATACCTAAAAAGACCACCAATGCTTAACATGTGACCAGTTTCTGACACGGTCTAGGATGGAGAAAAAAAACAAAAGCAGACCTATATTGAACTGTACAATTGTTCGGAACCTCTACATGATTTCCTTGTGAGCTCACGAGCTCTGCAAGCTGTGCTAAAGGAGGAAGAAGACAACATTGCACCCTATAACAACATTAGAGTATATTTTTTTTTCCACAGACTCGTGACAATGGGTGGTAGTCCAATTCTCTGTTTGTGTGCTGTCTGAACTCTATTCTAAAAAAACAATCCCCCCTTTTGATTGAGATCACCCAAATATTGATGCAGGTTGACTACTGGCCTGGACAGAAACAGAGCAGATTAACAAAGACAAGAGTTTAACAACGAACTAGTCGTATGTTCAAGTCTTTGCAGCTCACAAAGCAGGATGTTCCACAGTTTCCTGTTGTTTTTTTCTTTTCCATGTGAAGCCATATCAGTGTCAACACTTTAACTCCTGTGATGAACATGAAAAGCATTTGTTAAATAATGAAATTTAAAAAAATCCTGGCCTGAAGGTGTTCCTGATGTTCCAAAACTCCCATGTTATCAACACCACGAAGACTTTGTTGTTCAATATGATTCACGGCAACGTGACAAGCCCATATTGCTCTACAGATGGATGCACATAATAGGAAGCCAGATGTGTATCAAGACATTTTCTTTTCAATATTCGCAAAAGACTTTCCAACTTTTTTAAAAAACTGGACAGAACCAAATTTATTTTCCGCACTTTCCACTAGGAGCCTTGGATGAAGATGTCTTCTCGTGTAACAGATGTGAGGAGGGAGGGGATTCTTCTGTGCACATCAGTCCTCTCTCTGGCACCGTCTCAATACACAGATGCCTCACAACAGATGAGAAGCCGGGCGTCTCAAGATGGTAACAATTTGGTTTTCTTCGGATTGTGAGCATAACTTAACTCGCCACGCACAAAGAGTATTGCAGGCAACATCATTCGCATCCAGTCGACCCTGTGAAGTGACGAATGAGGCTACACTTTCTCATCAGCAAATCACACGACACAATCACACGTTCACAGGTTTCTCACTCGCTCGTCTTTCTAAATCGGGGTTAGTTTTCCAACTGAATAAGAGATAAAAATGTGTTTTTAGGCGTTGTAGTGATACATGCATCCATTATACTGATATACACTTCTTAAAAAAAGTTTAAAAAAAAAAAAAAAAAGGTATTAGAAATGCAGCTATACAGAGTCTTTTAGCTATTCCAGGGGGAGTGAGGTTGACGGTCAGGTGTGACGTCAGGAAGCCAAGGAGCCCGATGTCCAGATGTTCAGTTGGGAAGGGGAGGAGTAGAGGAGAGGGGGGGGGGGTATGTGTGGGAAGGATGAGCAGGAAGAGCTGGGTTAGTTACTGCAGCAGGAGCGGCTGGTGGGCTGAGCCGTCTCCGTCAGGTCCACGCCCCGGTTCCGCCCGCTGCTGGCTCCGGCCGCTTGAGGCTCATTCTTGGGTAGCTTCTTTGCTACAATGACATAGCAACAACATCAGTGATGACACCATAGATAATCAGATAACCCCACCTATGATGACATCAAAAATGAATTCTTGAAGGGGACCTAATATGCTCATTTCCGGGTTCATACTTGTATTTTGGGTTTCTACTTGAACATGTTTACATGCTTTAAAGTTCAAAAAACGCTTTATTTTTCTCATACCGGCTGTATTATGTTGTTTCGTTAAATTATCTTGTTTTTTTTTGTTGTTAAATGTTTTGTCTAATTGTGCATGTATTGTATTATTGCCCTTGAAAATGAGATGGTACATCTCAAGGGGTTATTCCTAATAAAGGGTTTCCACTATAATAATTTATTTTTTCTAACAAACACATAACAAACAACCATTTTGGATAAAGATCCCTTTAAGGCCCGGCACACCCACAGAGGTGTTTTCAATTACTTTGGAATTATGAGTCAACGAAACGCACTAACAATAATAACGTTGTCATTTGTCCCGCCCCAACAGCAAAGTGAGGATCTGTCAATCAAGCACAGCCTGCCCTTGAGAAGTCTAATCAGGCAACATGAGTGAAACCACCTGTTTGTGTGGAGAGGACTCTCTCACAGACAAACTATCTACTGGCAACACTGTTTCTACACCTCAAACTACCTCACATTGTTTAGCTGATGGGCCTTATTTTGCAAGAAAACTATTGCTTTTTGCTAGAAAACAGTGTGTTCTTCAAATGCTAATGGTGCTACAGCTTTCAGATAGTGCATTCTTCAAAGGCCACAGTGTCCTCTAGACAAGCTGAAGGCCGAGCCAACCCTACGTCTCTTCCGGTCTGACCAAATGCACTATTACTTCAACAACAACCACCAGGAGGTTTCCATAAAGAGTGGTAAGTACCAGTTCACCTAAGTGAACTTTTGATTTCAGTTCAAGCCTGGCCTCCAGTATCCATATCCTGCAGTGGCTTTTTCATTGGTCCAGTTCCTCAGTAACAGTGATCGCCTGAATGCATTTGTGTACACATGATATTCCCCAACTTTACGGGTTGAAGAGAACAGCCTGAATGCCCCACTGTCTGTCAGTGGGGCATTCTCTGTGACTGTCTGTCCACAGCTGGTCAGGAGATTGGTGTATCAGGGCTCCGACAGTAGGGCAGATGGTAAACAGTTCTGCTTAGATGTATTTTAGGGCTGTCAATCGATTAAAATATTTAATCACGATTGTCCATAGTTAATCTTGATTAATTGCAAATTAATCGCACATTTTTTATCTGTTCAAAATGTACCTTAAAGGGAGATTTGTCAAGTATTTAATACTCTAATCAACATTGGAGTGGACAAATATGCTGCTTTATGCAAATATATGTATATATTTATCATTGGAACTCAATTCACAACACAAAACAATGACAAATATTGTCCAGAAACCCTCACAGGTAATGCATTTAGCATAAAGAAATATGCTCAAATCATAACATGGCAAACTCAATCCCAACAGGCAACAACAGCTGTCAGTGTGTCAGTGTGCTGACTTGACTATGACTTGCCCCAAACTGCATGTGATTATCATAAAGTGGGCATGTCTGTAAAGGGGAGTCTCGTGGGTACCCATAGAACCCATTTTTTAAGTCACACAACTTGAGGTCAGAGGTCAAGGGGCCCCTTTGAAAATGGCCATGACAATTTTTCCTCGCCAAAATTTAGCGCAAGTTTGGAGTGTTATTTAAGCTCCCTCACGACAAGCTAGTATGACACGGCTGGTACCGATGGATTCCGCTACAACCTCCGAAAGATCGATTGCGTTAATATGTTAAAAGAAATTAGTGTCGTTAAAACAAATTGGCATCAACGTGTTATTAATATTCATGTGGTCAACCCTACAATATCATCCTTAGGTTTTCTAGTTTCATATGATATCAGTATCTTTACTCTAGCATTAAAACTGAGCCTAATATAACCTCCAGAAGATTGATTGTGTTAATGCGTTAAAGAAATTAGTGGAGTTAAAATGAATTTGCATTAGCCCGTTATTATCACATTAACTTTGACAGCCCTAATTTATTTATTTATATATATATTAATGATAATTGCTTAAATCTGCATATAGATAAGATTAGGGAGTTTGAGATGTAAGAGACACTTACCAATGGCCATGAATATCTCATTGACGTTCATAGAGGTCTTTGCTGATGTTTCCATAAAAAGCAAGCTGTTATCATCTGCGTATGACTGTGCATCCTACGAAAGTGAAACCAACATCAGGACATCATTCATTAAAATGACCTCACAGTTTGCATAGTCAAAAAAACTAAATGTGGAGGAAGCAAAGTAGTAGATCTGATCAGTCAAACAGAGATTGTGTTAATCTGGCAAAATGTTTCAGTCTGTGACTGTTTTATATTAGCTTCAACAGACTTTGACAACTTCCAATGTATTTGTAAAGATTTTTTTCTGGTTCTGTTTACATAATTAATTAATAATGACTTAAAAGAACACAAACCTGGAAGTCCAGTGCTCTCTTGTTTGCGAGATCAGCCTTGTTCCCAGCCAGAGCTATTACAATGTTTGGACTGGCTTGTCTCTGAAGCTCTTTAACCCAGTTCTTCGCCCGTACAAATGACTCCTGGCAAGCAAAACAGGGAGGGGTAGTGGTAGTGGGGGGGTGACTCAGTTAGTGAAAATAACAATAAGACCCCATGTGATGGAAAGATGAGGACAACAGAAGCCTTCCCGTGATGTCTGGCTATGCTTTTGCTCATCTTTTGATCAAGTGCAGAATAGAGGCACATTAAAAAATTACGCATTTTATGAAATATGAAACTAAAGTAAAGTACATGAAACGTGGGTGACATGCCTGCTCTTTGAGTTTTGAAGAGAAAGGACATATCTTTGTTCAAGACCTTGTCTTTAAAAAGATCACATTCTGTACTGCTTTACTTCTCTTTCTAAAAGAAAAGTTGAACAAAATCGCTGCTGGCTTTGTCAACGAGGAACATTCAGAGCCGACAGTAATGTTGACATTAAACGCTCCTCATCCCATTTTTGTGACTTATCTTTCAAGCACAATTTACAAATAGAATATAACTAAAACAGCTGCTGCCGTAGACGCAGCTGTTTTTCCGATGTTAAGGCTGTTTTCAGATTTAATCAACATCTTTAATACTAAAAGACACTCGCTGTTAAATACGAAGTCCAATATGTTCTCTTTGTAATCAAATCTATCAGCACATAAGGTATATTTACACATATTTGAGAGCGTTGTCATGTGTAACCCTTTCGGAATTAAGTGACTGACACAACTGTGTTGTCATTTCTAAATTTGTCAAGATACCAAAATAAGTTGGGTTTTTTTTGGCCTGACTGTTACTAAGACATTTTTAACTGGAAACGGCCACTATCTCTTCCTCATTCACAACAATGTCATTCCAGCCACGGTTAGTGAAAGCAGCGCTGGTCAACTGCAACCACATGACAGAAAAGCTGGCACCTGACTCACCTCATTTGTTATATCATACACCACAATGGCTGCCTGGGCACCTCTGTAGTACATTGGAGCCAGACTGTGGTAGCGCTCCTGACCAGCTGTGTCCCAGATTTCAAACTTGACTGTTGTGTCGTCCAAACATACCGTCTGAGTCAGGAAGGCAGCTGCAGGTGCACAAAGCAGAGGAGCCAGTGACAAATGGGCATGTTAGCTACTGAGATACACAAAACGTGTTTCTGCGAAGGCAATAATTTAAGACCAATGCTGGAGGCACAAACACACATACTAGGAGGATTATCTGGTTGACTTAGTCCACATTTGGAAAAGCGGGCCCTAGAGATATCAAACATGTTTTATACTGATAATCCAAAAACTGGATGGGTGCTGAAGCATGAAGTAGGCTGGGATTCACTCACATTTTGTTTTAATTTTTATTTCCTCTGGAAAGATTAATTGACAGCAAAACACCCTGTTCACACTCAGTCAGTTACACACATTCACACCAGGAAACTGCCCAGTACAACTTCACTTTTGCTGTTCTGGGTATCATAACAGCGACCTTCGGGTCACAAACCTGGAATTTGATTCAACCATATCCAGTAAGCAGCATGTTTGCCAAAGGGCAATTAGTGTAAGATTATGTAGATGATAACTGACTGCTTTAATCTCACATAAACTGCTGAACACACAAGGACTAAGATATGGAGGTCCAGGAATTCACCTAACTAGTGTCGTGCCTTTTTGGGGTGTGACTTGTCTCGCGGTATTGCTGCTTGCAGCGTTGTCGGGGGGCGTGCCTGTTCGGAGCATTTTGAGAACCGCTCATTGACTCCAGGGAATTGAAGAAGAGCTTGGTTGTAACGTTAGTATATTAAGTATCCAGCAGCAAAAGTGAACTGCAGTCAATGAGCTGCGGCCTGTAAAGGCCTGCTATGGACGACATGATCGACTCAGTCCACAGAGCCCTGAAGCCCCGCCCCCGCACAGACTGCTATCGCTCGTTTATTCAAAGTTGATTAATGTTGAACATGTCGCGTGTTCAAATTGCACCAAGTTCGACACTGCACATCCTCGGTTCCCCAGCAATACACCCGTCAAGTGTGAAATAGACTGAATGAACGGTTCACAAGATATGCGAAGGACATACGTACGTACATACAGAGATTCCTCGCTTTATAGTTCAATTATTTCTTCAGTTCTCTGTTTCTATTGGCCATTTTCACACTCACAGTTCTCCATCTACTCTTCATTTTCCCTTCTTCTCAAATGAATTGTTTTCGACCCATTTCCTATGCTCTATGTAATATTTACTCTGACACCCCAAATGCTGATTTAATTGTCACATTTTGTAGACTATTTACTTACTGGGAACTATGACTCTTGTGACAGCTATTTGCTTGCACCCTTATGAAGATGATCTCAATATTCAATGCTAATTCCACTGTGTGACTCATTGGAAGTCTCCGCCAGTAATATCCTTGCATACAATTTTCCAGGCCTGTTCACAGGAAAAAAGCCACAACAACAAAGACACGTACCTCCGATTGTGCTCTCTTGGAATTCATGAAACTGTCCCTTGACGAAACGAAGTACAAGACTTGACTTCCCCACGGCTGACTCTCCTAAAAGCACAAGTTTGAACTGGCAGATCTTGTTGCCTGCGTTTGGCCCATTGGGTCGTGTAGCTCCGCCTCTACCTGCCATGTCACACTGCCCGGTCTCTTCCTCTGGACGCTGACGTACTGTGGAAACCTGTAGAAAATACCTGAGCAGGAGAGAGAACAGAAAGCAGTCAGTTCGCCATAAAAGGTCTCAAAGATTCAAAAATCAATGTCAGGTTTTTGCTAAGTCTATTAGAAATTAAGCAACATTTCATTGTGTGCAAATATGAATCATTATTACAAGACAAGCGCATATTAATGATTTTCTTAAATTTTGTAGCTTTTGGTAGCATACAGCAACGGATAAATAGTTGTCTTATTTAGCCTTAAATCATGTTACCTATCTTAAAAGTTTTTTTATCTGAGGGTAAATGAGCCTTAATCAAAGTGGACATAGTACAGAGAACATAAAAAAAAAAGTACAAGCAAACGCTATTTTAACAACTACGCCTAGGTTTTATGTAAAAAAAATGTTGCTGCTTAACTTCATAAGTTTCTTACAAAGTAGAAAAGTCCAGGTATGCAGCTCATTAATGAACAATACCACTTCCCAAATCGTGGTATGAGCAACCCCAAAAATGAAATGTACTAAAGCAGCATACCTGGTTAATGTTGTAGCTGTCATTTCTTATAACTCATACTGTACGTGTACTGTTAACTCAAAATCATTCTTGGTTCAATGGAAAATTAAAAATATGTTATACCTTACTTTATGTAACATTTTTTGACAAAAAATGGCTATTTTAGAAGTCCATAATTTCAGAAATTGCCGACTTAAAAAGTGTTGTTTAGGTGTGTTATCTTTGTAGAATGGAGGAAATATTCCGAAATTTAAATGTCATTAGTTTTACGCTGTTGTTCCATAAAACAATTAGTCATAACCCAGAGGCCAAAAATGTAACAGATGACATAATGACCATGGAGGGAAAATTACTGTAGTTCACTACACACCGAGTCAACAAGAGTTTCACATTACCAGCCACACTTTTTTTCCTCTTCAAAAAATAGTTGGTTGCTTGCCATAACTAGCTAAGCAAATAAGTGTAACAGGTAGGGCAAAAAACATGCTAGGGTTTGGCTCATACTGTAGTGAGAGTTCCTCCTGACCCCAACATTTTGGCATCTGAACTTCTGCTTCCAAAGTTCCCAAAGCTTCTCACCTGTACCAAAATTTAACTGCAACATCTAGAAAAGCCAAAAAAAGTCGACCAACTGGTGTAACTGCAACAACAAAACCTCTGGCAATTGCTGTTTGGCGCTTTAAGTTATGTGAGGCAGACTGTCAAAAAAGGCGGATTAGTATCACACGAGTCTGGGCACATTATGGGAAAATGTTTCAAGGTTAAGTTACAGACAGGTTTTCTATTTAGCTACATTTAAGGAGCTGCACACCCGGCGGTGCCTCAGGAAGTCCCTGAGGGTCATTAAGGACACGACACAGCCACAACAGCCTGTTCTCCCTCCTGCCCTCTGGTAGAAGATACAGGACCCCCAGGACTCTCACCAGCAGACAGAGGAACAGTTTTTCCCCCCAGGCCATCAGACTTTTAAATAGATAATTCATACGACACTTTCTCACACAAATATATCTTATACTGTATATACTGAATATGATCTTAATGTATATGTTAGTAATATACCCTTGTACAAAGTATTTCCTTTTATAATTGTAATGTAATTGTAATGTAAATGTAATATAACGTATTATTATTTTAATGGAGCTTCACAGCAAAAAGTATTTCACACGATTGTACCTGTATAACCGGCGTGACAATAAACATCTTGAATCTTGAATCTTTAAGGTGAATAACAACATAAACCATATTAACCTGACAAACATCAGATTATCCATGTACCTTGGATATTATTATTACCACCAACCAACCAAGAAAACACAGCAACAGTCCAATAACATTACTGTCTACTTCGTCAGAATCGCGTTACGACACAGAGTTAACCACAAATAACCTGTTATTAAGGCCATCATACTTTTAAATAGATAATTCATACGACACCTTCTCACACAAAAATATATCTTATACTGTATAAACTGTATATGTTCTTAATGTATATGTTCTTAATATGCCCTTGTACAAAGTATTTCCTTTTATAATTGTAATGTAAATGTAATATAACTTATTATTTTAATGGAGCTTCATAGCAAAAAGTATTTCACACGATTGTACCTGTATAACCGGCGTGACAATAAACATCTTGAATCTTGAACCTTTAAGGTGAATAACATAAACCAGATTAACCAGACAAACATCAGATTCTTCCCTGTAACTTGGATATTATTATAACCACCAACCAACCAAGAAAAACACAGCATCAGTCCAATAATATGACCATCAACTTCGTAGGAATCTTGTTACGACACAGAGTTAACCACAAATAACCTGTTATGTTGTTGTTGACTGGCTCGAATTAGCAGAGGAACCACTGCTAGCGTTAGCAACAAAGCTACCTGTTAAGTTCAGAGCCTCTAAGTCAGCACAACACCTATCAAAAAACATAATTTCACCTGTGTAATGTTTGTTTCAAGATTCAAGAGTTTTATTTGCCATTTGCACCAAGGTAATTACAGTACAAAATAAGTAGCACATTCAACTCAACACAATAAATAAATCAATTATTAAAATATAAAAGTGTAGCCCTCAGTGTAGTCAATAAATAAACTAAACTACCCTCTGCATAGGAACGATACCCCCAGAATACAAATATACAGTATATATGCTCCATGACCATGTTAAAAGAACTTGTAGCTCTCATAAAAATATCTTAAAAAAAAAGAAATAATTAATATATTTCAGACAATTACACAGTGGAAGGCAGCATATTGCACAGCATTACAGAAATTAGCGTTTTAATCTGTGTAGTATCGTACACACCAAGCTCATACAACACTAAGATATGACATTTAACTCTACATGATGTTTGAGAAATAAATAAAGTAAAATAAAGTAAAATAAAGTAAAGTAAAATAAGTTAAAATAAAATAAAATAAAATAACGTAAAATAAAATAAAGTAAAATAGAGTAAAGTAAAATAAAATAAAGTAAAATAAAATAAAATAAAGTAAAATAAAATTGACAAAGATAAAATATATACTAAAATGAAGGAGACTTTATTGATCCCCAGGGGTATGTCTTATATAAACATAAAGAAATATAAGAAATAAAGGAGTAAGTAACATGTAAGTTATGTACATAATGCTACAATATAAACACAATATATGTAAAGAAATATAAACTAATAAAATGAGAATATAAGAAATATGTACATTTAAATATTTGTAATATATAACAAATAACCACAGTGCAATTAAGTAAATACAAAATACTGAGTAAACACAGATGATGCTAGTTTAGGGTGTGTACAGCTAATGACAGCTAGCTAGCTAACCTTAGCTTAGCACTAATATAGTGAATTCTCTCCTCAATCTGTGGACTAAAAACAAGAGTCACAGTTATATTATAAACGTAGGTTAACGTAGAGTAATATAAACATGACGACTGACCTGGATTCACAACGTTAAGTTACAATGCTAACTAGCTTTGGCCCTTCCACTGTGGCTAACACAGGAGAGCTAACGTTGTTTAGCTATAGCTGCACGGCCTATAGAAAGAAGGTTGGGTAACAGACATTGGGTAAAGGGGTTTCGCGCATGCGCAGTGTAACTCAAGTTGCGTTTGGGCTCACCAGATTCTACTGCGCATGCGCTAAACCACCCTGGAGATATGACGCATTGATAACGCATGGACGCATCCTCCCTTCCATAGGCCGTGGCCGCATCGGGAGGAGCCCGCAGGTTAGCTCCATTAGCTAGTAAATATTATCTACTCACCTACCAAACAAGAGAGAGAGCCAGTTATGGTGAATCTTCTGGGGTTAATCTTTGTTGTCTGTTGTCACAGTGTGTGGATCATCCAGCCAGCTGCAGTATAACGTTATGTTTCATTAAAGGCTCCTCGATGTCTCTCTCCCACTTCTTTCTCTCAACTTCCCCTTTTCGCATTGAACGAAGGATGATGACAGATCGGATGACTGGAACTGACAATCCACCTACGTCATAGTGAGACGGACCAATCAGATGCTAGGGTTTATTCCCAATTTACTGGTATCCAAAAAAACTACAAGACACAGAAAATAAAAGGCTATTAAATTTTAAAAAGTGAGATTTTATGTCTTTTATATTATAAAGCAAAGTACTGTTAAACTATCAAATCCAATTTACTGGTAGGTGACTCTCCAAAAAATAGATAGAATAAAACAATTGCCCAGTTTTGTAAAGATTCAGAGTCATTTTATGTGTATTTGATTGTTTATTTGTGATGTTGACCTTTTTGATGGTGTAGAAAATAAAAGACTTTCATCGAGATATTAGGCCAAAAAGGAAGCAGTTAAAAGCAGTCTGTCCGGTACTTTAATATAAAGAAATACCAAAACGATTATTCGTCATATTTGTGATTGACTATTAATTTACATAACTAACATTAAAGGTCCCATATTATAAAAAAGTGAGATTTACATGTTTTTTTTTATTATAAAGCAGGCTTAAGTCCTATATAAATACTGTGAAAGTATCGAAACACTCAATCCACAGCGAAATAAGCACAGCCCGTATTCTGAAACTCTGTATTTGAAACAAGCTGTCAGGTTTTCTCCCACTTCTTTCAACTTCCCCTTTTTCGCATTGAACGAAGGATGATGACAGATCGGATGACTGGAACTGACAATCCGCTTACGTCATAGAGAGACGGACCAATCAGGTGCTCGGGTTTATTCCCAATTTACTGGTATCCAAAAACATGTGCGATATAAATACTGTTAAACTATCAAATCCAATTTTCTGGTATGTGCCTCTCAGAGAGAGAGAGAGAGAGAGAAGTCAATAGCAGTGGATGTAGAAGAGTGATAATATAATATAATATCGGAAATTATATCATGGTGGAGCTTCCAGCTATCTCAGTCCACCATACATCTGGCTCGCTCGCCAGCATTGTCCACAACTCTCCACAGTACGTCCATGTATGTTGGAGTTGGACGTCTCTGTGATCGATGCCCGTGATATATATGTGCACACATACTAATCATAGGTCAAATCAGCGTTAAATTTGGCTGAATTATAAAAGGCAGAAGTGGTAAAAACGAAGAGCCGTTTGGGAGCCGAAAGAGCCGGCTCTTCTTGGTGAGCTGAGCCAAATGACCTGGCTCACTAAAGAGAGCCGGAATTCCCATCACTAGTTGCTAGGCAACGGAACTCAAAACAGGTGCACTGCACCAGCGTAGAAGAAGAAATTGGTGTCGCGTAGCAACCAAGATGCTTAAAACTTTCCCGTAGTAACGTTAGACGTTAGACTTAGGACGATAAAGAGACAATATAAAGTCTAAAGTTAGACATTGGTTAAAGTTAGTCTCTGTTGCTGCTGCATGCGAGTTAAAGTTGAATATGACCGACGGAAATACCTTTTACCTATTGAAAGATACCTACAGATGTAAAAAAAAACCGAGGGTAAGTCAACTTTAAGATGCTAGCAGTTAGATAATGTTGCGTTAGCTTACTGCTAGCTTAAACTTAAAATTTGTGGAGCGTTTAATTATCATAAATGAACCTTTAGTCTTAGCGGATAGGCTACTGTACACACTGAATACTATCATGTTTTTCTTTCAACACCAGGCCGGGAAACTTCCACCTGTAGGAGACGATGCTAAATCCTGTTTACAAGAAGCAGAAAGGGTAAGTCCATTTTTTATGTGTGTGTGTGTGTGTGTGAGCATTTTGTTTATTGTTTGTTTGTTTGTTTGTTTATTTATTTTGCACAATTTAAGACTATACAACGTAACAAAAAAAAGTTTAAAAAAAAAGAATAATATACAGTGCAGGAAGAGGCAAAAAACCCACTGGGCCTATCTGAAGTCTCCACCTAGAGACAAGATTAATATAAAGAAATAATATGACTACATAAGATACGATAAGATAAGATAAGATATTCCTTTATTAGTCCCACAGTGGGGAAATTTGCAGTGTACAGCAGCAAAGGGGATGGTGCAAAAAACAAGATGCATCAGCTAACACAGTAAAAAAAGAGCTAAACAAAGTGTAACAAAATACGAACCATTTAAATAGAAGGAAGTATAAAAATAGGAGCAGTATATACAGTATTGACAATAAACAGACTATTAACAAAATTGCACAGGAGGAAAATTATATTGCACAGTGAGAATGAATGAATGAAGGAAATTCCACCTGAAAATATCAGGTTATTGTCAGTTTTTTGGTGTGTAAGTGGTCTACTGAGAGCAGTGCTGGTTGTGGAGTCTGACAGCTGCAGGAAGGAAGGACCTGCGATAGCGCTCCTTCACACACCTTGGGTGGAGCAGCCTGTCATAATAGTGATATCAAACAATTAGGACAAGATATATATAATAACAACAATAACAATACAGTAAATATATAAAAAAAGGCAAGTGTGTGTGTGTGTGTGTGTTGCGTGAAAGTGTACGGTTAGTGTTTGTGAGGAGGATATTGATTTAAATATCTATAAAGACTTCTGGGCAATCGTAACCAAACAACATTGTGAGTGGGAAAAAATAAAAAAAACCCATAAAAACAGATACATGGACAACATGGGGAAAAGCAATTACAAAACAGCAATTAAATGACCCTTTTAACGACTTTTGACAGATGAACACTTTATTTACTCCATATTTGGTTCCCCTAAATTTTATCGAAAATTGACCTCTACTGGTGAGGAAATTAGGAGGATGAAGATCTAGAGACTGACGGGTTGAGTAAGAATGGACCTGAGAATTTGTTTTAAAATAGGTCTTTTGACACTGGGATGTGGCGTTAGTTAGCTTAGCTGTTAGGTGCTCAGTGTTGCATATTTATATATCTATGGAGTGCATTCCTTTATATTTATCTCTGGGTGCTTTTGGCACAATTGATATGTGGGTATAGGGTATGAAATATAATATAAAGTAGCAGTAGCAGCTTTGTAAATTTTGAAGGTGCATGTTCACTCTGTCTAATATCAACGTTTCTACTTTCCAGCCCCCCACCCCGCCGCTGATAAGAAAGTTCCGCAACAGCATCCAACCAGAACCAGGAGCTATCAGAGTGCACCAAGGGAAGGCAAATGATCCAGATGTTGCCAGCACCCTTGTTCATGGTGTCAGCACCAAATCTTCCCTCACTGTGAGTAAGCACACATACCTCCTTGTGGGTTAAAGGGCAAAAAAGAGGGTTTTCACTACCCCAAATGTTGTGGGTTGATATATTTTTAGATTAATGCCATTGAATCATTTATTACTCTGCTTGGTCCTAAGATTTATTGCTCCCAAAGCTTACCCAAATCTAGGACCAAAACTTCTTTGTTTGTTGGCATTTTAAGATGCTCCTGATACCCAATGCCTCTCATAATGTGTAATTGTCGGTGTAGCTAATGGGTCAATTCAAGAAAAGATGTTCAGTTGCAGTTTTACTGTAGTGTGTTCAGTTTTGGCACAAGCTGACTTTGCATACAGTACACAGTTTTAAGCGTAGAAACACACCCAGATTATGGATATAACTTCTTCATTTTTACATGTTTCCAACAGGGCGGCAGTTTGTTAAATCCTCCACAAAAGACCTTGCTCCAGCAGAAGTTACAAGAGCTCAGTGAAGAAGGGTACGCCTCCAATCAAAAGGCACCGCTGGGCCGGTCACACGATCAGCATGGAGGACTTCCCACCTGGTATAACGACAAAACTACATATGGTGGGAAAACAGTTAGAGGTATGTGTATCGTCAAATAAGGCCACAACTGACACAATTTAAAAAAAAAAAAATAGAAGAAAATATTCTGTTAAGACACAAATGCTGTAACATTAATATGCAAATAATTATCAATTTTATCAAAAAAGTCAACCTTTTACTTATGTTACTAGCCTCCCAAAATATTCAGATTTTTTTTAAATGTTTTAGGTTTATAAATAATTATAGGGAGAGTAGGATTGAGGTGTCTCCTCTCTTTTTGCCCAGGGTTGGATATGGGTGAGATTATTAACCCTTCAAAAACAGCAGAGGACGTGGAGAGGGAAGCTGAGGAGGGACACGAGTCTTACATTCGTAGCCACAACTCCTATTTTGTTGGTAAGAAGAATGCAAAAAATTATATAATGCATAAGGCCTTTCATCACAATAAAATCACCTTGCTCTACTCCAGGTGAGCGGATTGATAGGAAGTACGACTGGAGTAACTACAGTAAAGACAACAGCTTTGGGATCCCTACACCCCATTTCCAAGACGGACGTGATGTAGGCAAAACTCTCCACTGGCTGGGGGAGACACGGAAGTAAGTGCTGAAATAAGTGGGCACAAGCGTTTTGTTGTTAATTTCCACAACACTATGTATTCATTCAGTGTATACCTAACTTAAAGGAACATAAATCGTACCTGACCCTGCGCTTATATTATTGTACCACAGGTTTACCAATCCAAAGACTGTTTGGAAGAGATCTGGGAAATGGGAAAAGATGGCGCCACAAATTGGCAAAACCAACAATGGGTACGTTTCTGTCACACTTCGTCTGACTAACTCCGTTACCTCTGACTTTATTTTACTTACTAATGTTTAACTTTATTCTCTCATAAACCCATCTTTTCAGGAGAGGAAATACCTTGAATCTTCCACCGGATCACACTTTTGGACTTCTCTTGCCGCCGGCTGAATTTGGTAGAGTTTATGTTAAAAAAAAATCATTCCTGTGTTACATATTGGAACATCAACAGATGTGATGTGTCCTGAAAGAACATATATATACATTTTGTCTGCTTCCTGCACAGGTGTTGGAGACCTAATCCACGCCACGGAGCCAGGCCAGTACGTGAGAGGCCGAGACCAACAGCACAGCCTGGTCAACGCAGTGCGAATCCACCTCAAGAAGGTCAATTTCGAGAACTTCCCCTCCCTGCTGCAGGCGTTCAGTCATTATGATAAGGTACGTTGTTGACCAATACTTTCAATCAGCTGACCATTCAACTCACATTTAACAACAACATTTAAAGTAACCTGAAAAAATTCAGCAGCTCTTTATTCACTGTAAGTCAACATAGCATGGTTTCCCAAACCCATGTTTTAATATCAAAGAATAATCAATGAAATCAGAGCACACAGTCCTTTCTCAAAGTGGACATTTTTACTGATCATAGCAGGGAAAACACAAAAGCAAAGAATAACATTAATAAACACCCTTTTTACATTTAGGCCCTGGCTGTGATTATTGATGTCAAAGGTTACACCAGTGTTTAACAAGATGAAAGGTCTCCTGTGAGAAAGGTCTGTTGCAGGGTTTGAGATAAGGCCAGTAGAGCTGTAACGATTAATCATTAGTTCAACTAACTAACTAACTAGTCAACTATTAAATTAATTGCCAACTATTTTGATGATCGATTAATCGGTTTGAGCAATTTTTCATGAAAAAAAAGGAAGTAAAATTGCTTCACTAATGCCAATAGCCAGCTCCTTAAATGTGAATATTTTCTGGTTTCTTTACTCCTCTCTGACAGTAAACTAAATATCTTTGAGTTGTGGACAAAACAAGACATTTGAAGACGTCATCTTGGGCTTTGGGAAACATTGACTGACATTTTTCACCAGTTTCTGACATTTTATTGACCATCAACTAATCGATTGATCGAGAAACTAATCAACAGATAAATCGACAATGAAAATAATTGCAGCCCTAAAGGCCAGGGATGTGACCCTGGTGTTAAGACATGCGATACAGTGACGATGCTACTATAATTTTTCCTATCGCAGTGTCACACTTGTAAAAACATACTGCAGTCGTTGAGCCTTTCTATGTATAACTGTTCATGTGTATCTGTTTATGTAAATCACTAGGCAGGCAAGGGAATGATTGACAAAGCGGACCTGCAGGCAGTGTGTCGTCAGTTCCAGCTGGACGTGAGCATGCCGGTTCTGGATGACCTGATGGACTACTGTGACACAGACAAGGACGGACTTATCAACTTCCTGGAGTTTGCTAACTTCCTCAACTGGAAGGACAAGATGCCCATCAACAGTCGAGAGAAATGCATTAGGAGGAAAGGTCAGTTAAATGTATTGTAATGTATATATTTATTTACTGAGATGCTGTCCAATTATGGTAACCTTGAAGTTGGCATATTTTTCTAGAACCGCTCTGCTTCACTTTCACATTTGTATGCATTTATCCCTGCCCAGGTCTCAGGTACTGAATTACAAATGCAGTTAGATGATTTATTTTTTATGGTATTTCAGATTCAACATCTCTATTTATTTTTTTCTCCTGTAGAGCGTCAGACCAGCACGGCTCCAGCCAACATAGAGAGGAAGCCTCCGTCAGAGTTTGCACAGCTTCCTCCCTCTCAGGCCTTAATCAAGCCTGAGGACCTGGAGCCTGTTAAGCCAGGCAGCTCACTGAAGACCCTCAGGACCCTGAGACGACCCAGGGCCAGCCCAGACCACTTCATGACCTCCTCCAACCTCATCGGGTCTGTCAGGGATCCGTCCACATCAAGTAAGTCAGAAATAGAGATGTGTGGTGACAGGTAGATAAGCATACACATTATCACACAGTGCTACATGTGTAATACTGACTGAAGAAAAAGGACAAAATGATTTATAGTGTCGCTATTTGACTTTTTGCTTGCCTACTTGAAACCCAACAGATGGGATTTGTGGGTGACAACATAGTATGTTGGGAGCCAGAATGTGCACAGTACAGAAAAAGGGGGAGGTCAAAGGTGAAATAACCAAGAACCACAATATGTAGACACTCTCCCTCACATGCAGATACCGTATAATGACACAAGCATAATACGTTTGAGCTCACATTGTGGAAGACGTTAAATACTGCAAGTGAACTTATTGCAACCATTAATTCTTGTGGAAGGTAAATCTCCCTGCCTCATATTGTCTTAGAGTCATATTAACTTAAACCTGCTTAAATGCCTTCTGGAGCACCCCATGCATTACTTTTCTTTGCTTAACAGGCCTGTTTGAAGACATTTTTACTGATGTGCAATAGTTTTATAAGCACTAATTTAACATATTTATATTTCATTCACTCCCATCATGTCTCTTTTTACATAGACAGCCGCGCCTATGGGATCCCGTCTGTGCGCTCCGACCTTCCAGCTCCACGCATAAAGAGAGTCAGTGACACTACCAACTATGGCAAAACATCCACGGCTGCAGATCTTCTGCATCCATCAGTTCATGCTATTCGGGGTGTTTACGAGGAACACTTCTTCTGTCCGCGCACCAAGAAGGAGGTACGCAGTACACACAAGATCAGCCGTATAGTGTAATTAAAGGATCATTTTGGTATTTTTCAACCTGGATTCAACCTATTTTCCCATGTTCTTGTGTCTAAGTGAATGATGGGGACAACACTTTTTGAAACTGGTCTAGTATTGAGGGAGAACGCTGCAGCCGCCAGCCGCTAAACGAGCTGTAATGTAATCATTTGGGGCAACCTGGCACTGTCAGTTTATGTCCACTAAAAGTGCTTGTTTTTCTGAAAGGCTCAGATTGTTATTAAGTTTCTTTCAGAGAGGACTGCCACGGGACACCAGTGTTGTCAGAGTTTTTAGTGTTGGAGTACAGAAAGCGTAGCTTAGTATTATCTAACAGATTTTCAATGTAATGGCTGAATATTTAGCTGATTTCGACAATGTGAAGGCAACGCAACATTTCACAACAAGGCTTCTCTGAGCGAGTCACACAATAACAAACAGACCGGATCAAGGGAAAGGTAAGAAATAGGGTTTTATTTCACTGTAGGGTCTTTTCCATAGTGTTGTCAGACACTTATAATAACAATCTGAGCCTGTCGGTGACAAAAACAAGCACTTTTAATGGACATAAACTGACAGTGCCAGGTTGCCCCAAATTATTACACTGCAGTTTTAGCGGCTGGCGACCGCAGCGTTCTCCCTCAATACTGGACCATTTTCAAAAGGTGTTGTCCCCATTAGTCACTTAAACGCAAAAACATGGAAAATATGGTCCAGATTGAAAAATACTGAAGTTATCCTTTAAATAACAAAATAAGTAAATACTCACAGTAAAAGGGATGGACCCACAGGAGAGGCCACCATGGCAATTGCTATCCAGGGTTCTTATGGTCATGAAAAATCTAGAAATGTCATAGAAATCACTTTTTCTAGGCCTGGAAAAAAAGTTTTGGAAAAGTCATGGAAAACAATGTTATAAATATTTTAATGCGGTTAAATGAATATCAGTTTTAAACGTGTTTAAACACAGATCGGTCTCTCGCTGCTGCAGTGTGGCTTCATTGCTGTTAGATAAAATGAAAGTAAAAGACAAAAATACATACATTTCAGATATAACTTGACCATGTTTTACTGAAATATGTTTTTTCATACTGACGCTCTCATCCTCCTCTTCACAGATTGCAGAGATCTTCAGGAATGTGGGTGTTGATATTTCTGAGGAGACGTTCGAGGAGGCCTGGAGGCTGGCGTCCATGAAGCATCCGGCCGGGGAGGTTTGTGTCGAGGTTTTTCGTAGCGTACTCAAGGAAATAAAAGCAATGTGATACGCAAGATGTTTTTACCGGCACAGTGTTTCCTCATCACTGTCAATATTTTTGTCTAAACAATATCTCCGCTGTCCGGCCAAAACTTTGTAGCTCCAAAGTATTTTAGTTTGATGGGAGTGTATTTTTGACACGATGAAGAAGAATGAATTGATTGATGGATTGAATTTTTTCAAGCCATGTAGGAGCAAACATTCATCTGAAGTGCATGGTAGTTGTGCTGTAACAAAGTCTTCACATGACAAACATAATGTAAAAAATATTTTTTACACCGCCATTCTCAATAACCTCAAAGTCAAGTAAAAACATTTTTTAGAGAGCAACAAAAAAAGGCAGTTTTAATACAAATCACAATCTTTTTGTAATTTGTTTGCCTTTGCAAGTGGGACACTTATTTTTATACATCTAGAGCAATACAACACTTTTTGTCCTTACATTGTTGTTTATATGAACTCAGCTACTGGGAATCTGAATGAACAAAATCAGCTTTGCTTTCTTTGAAGTGATGTACTCTTGCATTAATATGAGAACTCCCAAGAAACAATATGTTAAATTGAAATCTGTTTTTGTGCCAGTAGAGTCTATTTGAGCTGGTATGTGACCCAACTAAATACTGAGAACAACATCATCTGCACGTCATTTATTTATGCTGTCACATATTCTGTTGCTATTATTCTATTCAACTGACCTAAAGGAACAGTGTGTAACATTTAGGGGGATCTCTTGGCAGAAATGGAAAATAATATTAATAAGTATTCAGACTGCTCGTCTGTACCTTTAACTGACACACACTCCCTTATGTCAAGTTTTTTCAATACCGTAGATAAGCAAATATACACGGTATGATAACCATCAATGTTAATACCGTTGTATACCACGATGTCCTAAAACCCGGAAATGACTTAGCAGTTTAGCACTTCCGGTTCCCTCGTCTTAAAGTCAATGGGTTTTTTGAATGGGTTTTTAGTTAGATGCCTGAAATAAGGTCTGTGGTTAACAAAAGCTTAAGAAATACATACCCGTAGAGATATACAGTATACTCGCGCTCATGCGACCGTGGTGTAGTTCGTTTAAAGCCTAACATTGGCTTTTTACTTCTGCTGATTGCATTCACACTTCAAAAATCATAAAGTGGTGTTGATTTGTGAATATTATCTTGCCGAACCAAATGTGTAAGTATCATAAACATTTGTTTGCCACAGATCTTATTTTCTGCAATAATCCAAAACCCAATAGAAAAATCCCATTGGCTTTTTGTTGAGGGAACCAGGGCGATGCTAACTTCCTGGCTGGCCTACAAAAATACATCATCCCTGGAGCACTCGCCACTAGATGCTGCCAGATCCTACACACTGCACCTTTAACCTTTTATTTCACACTGTTACTTTATCGTGATCGAAGTTATGAATCTGTTGAAACAATAAATGCAGAAAAGGAAGACTACATAAAACTTTAACAAAATTAACCCCTTTTTTAAATAGCTAACATCAGATTAATCTGTTGCACCATATAAGCATCCATTACAGTTCCTGGCAAAGGTCCCACCTAAAAGAGGGTTATGTGAAGTTACATACTGTATCTGATACACTCTTTTCAATATATGGACTTAACTCTTAGTCAACATCAAGTTGCTGTCATGTGATGACATACTGGAGAACCGGACTGCTCCTTCAAGTGTATCTCCATTATGGGGAACAGCAACAAACAACTTGTTTTATGTAGTAAAGCCACCAGACTCCATTGACAAAAACAGTATTTTTACCTCACAGAATACACGAGTTGCTGGTCTACCGCCGCCTCGATCGGCTAGTTTGTTTGTGTTATTGTGTGACTTCCTAACGTGGCGTGCACAGCAGCACATTGCTTAGCTTACTGTGCCAGTACTCCTGTCTGCTTCTCCAAACTGGGAGCATGCCGACCGCCATCTAATACCAACCAGGTCCATATTTTCTTCCCCAGCAGGGGGTTCATCAGCATGCAGGGAAAAGACAAAAACCCCACACATTGGTGAAAAAAAGCAGAATGTGTTTATCATTCATATTAATAATTACTGTGATTGACTCAAGTTCGAGTCTGCTCTTGGTTTTGAAATCACAGATTGTGTTGAAGTAGTTTCAGTCTTAACTTGTTTTGACTCAAGCTGTCTTTGTTCTGGCCTGAATATTAATACCAGTTTCCTGTCAAAGTCTAAGTATTCATTAGTCACCACACAAAATATTAATAACATCACAAATTCAGAGATAAACATGTCAGCAAACAAAGAAGTGTTTTCCCCATTACATATCTGTTTATAGACAATCACTGTCTCTATCAAAATGAAAAATAGAATTTCATGCACACAAACAGCTCATTTGTCATGTCAACATTTCATCTGTGTTTTATTGGAAGCAACATGTCATCTTTTGTTGGTACACCTAAGCCGCTGCGAAACAGTGTTAAATCTTTAATTGATTGCTTTGGACTTAGCAATAACAGCCGGTGTGACTCTTTCTATGCTGGTGAAAGACCTGAGTAAATACTGAGAGGTACGTTCTCCGTACCTTATCGTATGTTCTGTCAGAGAGTATTAGATCTGATTTCCAAGCATATTTATCTTATAATTCTATTAATCAACCTTGAAATGGGAAGTCTGACAGAGATAGCACAATTAATTTATGGCTCCTTGGAGCTGAGACACATGCAGACATACAAACAGACAAACAGATTTTCAAAGAGGTACGAGGAATTGTTTGCAATCTGTTTCGCTAGCCAGATTAATGAAACATTTTGGCACGCAGCCTCGACTGATGCACACGTCTGAAGATTACAAAACAGTCAAATAACTAATAAAAAAACCATTAGCTCTTTGTACATTCACCACTTGTTTTTGTTTTCTTGTTAATTTCCATTAAACTGAGTGATGCACAGGCGTGGTAAATTGTTTAATGTGCTCTCACCATATCCATGAGCATATTGACATGTGCTAAGCTAACCGCACTCATTTAATCTCATTAGGACTCGGCGAGATGCTCCACTGGAACCAAAAAACCCCCACGCAAACTTCCACAGACCACATATTACTATGCAGGAAAATTAGAATAATCCTCGCCGTGTTTCATTATGCATGAATTAGCGGCGGCTAATGACAGAATCCTCTCTGTTTGTCAGATATGTTGTCAACATTAATAATATTGCAGCAAGCTTTAACAGAATGGGATGACACGCAGCATTCATGAGCCTGTCAGACGTGATGTCTTTGACAAGTGACACGTTTCTGGCAATGACCGTGGGCTCAGACACAGGCTGCGTTTGAGGTAGTTAAACGGCGGGGGAATTTTCTGCTACAATTTGTCGCTCTTGCTTGCAGCATAACTATTTTCACTTGTTATAAGACTCGCGTTGTGATCTCTTGTCGATCCATAAAGTACTTTGAACTTTATGTCACCGACAACCATGTTACTTATTGTTGCTTACTATGGAAAATGGATTATCTTGTTGCCCGTTGCTTGTTTTGACAATACATTTACACTAATATATGTGGTCCCTTATATATTTTCATCACATGTGGCAAATACAGTCATGGAATACAAGGACTTCACTAGGGCTGACCCGAATGCTTCGACTGTTGCCATGGTAATCGACCTCCGAATCAGTATTCGAATGCTTAGATTTTTGTTTTTTATATACAAGTATGTAATAATAATTATCCCATGAAATAAGGAATAATCCCTCATTATTCATTATTCATATTCAACATTAATTATTAATTATTATTAGTGTGTTTGTGTGTACAGTAGTGCAGCAGTGGCACCGTCCCGAAGCTTCCAATATCTTTGAATATTTCTCACCGAAGCTTCGAAGCCCAAATATCGAAAAAAGACGAGACTAAAATGTAGTTTAAAAAATAATAACTTTATCAAAATCTGCTTCCACCTTCTCTTCCCCTCTCTCTTTCACTCTGTCACTCACTCTCCAACACACACACTGCAGCAGCGCTCAGTTCATCTCTGTGTCCTCAGTCCTGACATTTGTGCTACTATAATGCATAAAGTTGCGGTTTGCCGGTCCGTTCGGGTTTGGGTGGTTTATTAACGCATGTATTTGCATGTTGGACGGGCAGATTGGCCGGGTGGGTGCAACTGAACCGCGCATCACTAATGAGCGCAGACAGGAGGACTCGGAGTAACTGTAAAGCTCCATTCTTATTCATTCAACCTTTTTTTTCATAAGATAATAATAAGATAAAATCTTATGTGCAATAAGTTTGACTAAAAAGTCATAATTATTGGTTTGGCTAGACTAGATTATTTTACTGAAATATTCAATATAATCTGATGACTAAAAAAGGACATTTGACACAGGACTAAGACTAAATGGAAAAAATAGCAGACAAAAAGAAAAAAAAAAGACTAAAAGTTGACCACAATGTAATGATTTTTTTTTAAACTATGAAGGATAAAAATACAAAAATGTGACTAAAACTAATAAGCATTTTTATCTTAAGACTAATTCTAAATCTAAAACAGCTGCCAAAATTAACACTGTGGAGAGGATGTTGTTTCTCAAGAGAGGGTTTGAAGCAAACATTCATAACGCCGGGGAAGGCCTTGCTCTTTCACAAAGTGAAACATAAGGTTCAGCCTCCCTTACCACCCCTGTAATTTTTGTACAGTCCCTTAGTTTATCAGTGTAGATGAGATGTGATAGATGAGTATCGATTGTGAGTGGGGGGGTAGGGCAGATTTCCTGTATAAAATAAAGGGTCAAGGGTACAGTTTGGTGTTCAAGTCAATCAAGTAATTTATTGATACAACATATTGGTTTAACAAACTCAACAGAGTTCATTCTTGACCTTTAGAAATATTGGTTTGACAAAAAAAAAAAAAAATCAAGGTCCACTTAGCTTTTTCCGGAACTTTCAGATGCATTTCATGGTCTTCCTCAGTGATAGTTTTATCAGTTGTCATGGCGATGGCTCAGTTGTCATCATGTGACTAGGTTGTATCCGAAATTCCATTCTAACATGCTATTTAGTACGCTAAAACAGTATGTGAGATTTTTTTGGATGTCTGAAATCTTAGTATGCAACGCTGGATACGGCGGCATAAATATCCCAAAATGCAAAGCGTTAGTGACGACAACGTTAGTGACGACAACGTTAGTGACGACAACGTTAGTGACGACAACGTTCATAACAGACGTTGACGGACAGCTCTATAACATCAATAACGCTTCAATTTAACTGTAAGTATAAGATTTCACTTTGCTGGGTGTAGTATATATATTTTGAATTAGAACGTCAACAAACACGTCACAACTCGAGAACTCTGAGCTTTCAGAAACTTTCCACTTAGGAGGTCATGAACACAAGAGCGGGGCGTTCATATGGACTCTTCTCATGAACACAGTAAACATGACCCCCTTTGAAGGCACCATTAGTCAGGACCATAGTTCCATGCTTACTTTAGGTCACATGGTGACAACGGAGCCATCACCATGACAACGTTGCAAACCCCATTTGTGGAGGAAGACCGAGCAGTGTTATTGAAAGCTAGTACATGGACCTGGAGTGAGGTTTATATTTCTTTTGGTAACGCACTCAACAGCTTTTTTTTTTTTAGCAAGAGACACTTTAAAAGTCTTCCTCCAGTGACCTCATCACTCTGTTTATATACTGTATCAAAGCTAAAACTGTTCTACAGGTGATTCAGAGGAGTTGTACAGCAGGTAGAGGACTATGACCTCAGTCTCCTCAAATTTTTCTTAATGTGTAAAATCACTGGAGGGGGGCTTTAAAAGCATCTGAGGGTCTGAGGATGACCTTCAAGTAGTGAGGTGGGCTCATTTATAAAGTTCGGAGGTCTTCAGGTGTCTGCATAGCTTCGGTCTTATGGCTCTGGGTCCCGTTTCATGTGATCATAATAGACAGTTCTTCAATCTGCTGCTCGCAGATGTTCAGTTTAAAGTTGTCTTTTATGGATAGGTAAATTCAGCCAATCATTACTCCCCTGCTGTGTCCTGATGACTGACAAATGGCCTTGCCGCGTCGAGTCCAATCACTCAGCCTGTTTCCAGTGCCAGTGCCAAACAGTCGTGACCGTCCAGTCAGGAGAGGCTCCACTCGTCAGCTCTCGGTGGAATCTGGAAGGAAAGGGGCAGACGTGTTTAACAGGAGCTACGATAGTTTACTATCTAAACATAAACAGCTCTTGAATGAACGCCCTAAAACTCAACTCAAACTAAGTTCTGCTTCTTGTCTCACCTTGAAAACAACGAGGTGAGGATTCTGAAAATAGCTTCCTTATCCTGCCAAACTGCCTGTGTGCTAGCGTTTGGGATAACATTTGAAGTGTAACAGGCTTTCTCAGAGGGGATTTCAAGACCTGAAACAATAGGAAAGAGAATCTGGCTAACTAGATAGGTGGGCATTAGGTAGAATAGACACACCATGTGGTCCAGCAACTAACCGGATTACTGATTGGAAATGGAAAGAGGCTTCGACTGTTACAAGCACTGGGAGTGAAATTATTTCCCCTTTCTGTTACAGCGGTGAATCATATCAGTAGCTCTTTACACCCAAATCTGGACAACTGAAGTGATGCGGTGACAGCATTTTACATTTACATTTTTTGACAAGGTCCTTTTCAGACATAAATACGTAACATTGCTGGCTTCACCTAGCTGTTAAAGTGATGAAATTGGTGACCGTTGCGTTAATTTTGCTCACGGCTTCATTCAGACATGACAGGACATTTCAGGAAAGAGCCACAACAATGCTCGCACGATATCTGGCACCTGGTGCGTGAGACAGCGGAGAGTTTATTAGATATCAAGGACGAAGAGCGTTTTTTTTTTTTTGTTCTCTCGCAGGATGAGAGCCTGTTTCCCAATGTCAGACAGTGATCAAGCATGGAGAAAGGACAAGACGTGGTGACGGCACTTTTGTTTGCTCACACGCTGTATGTGAAGCGTTTTGCTGGATTCTCAGAATTTCATCCCTCCAGTTGGCACAAATTAAAAATTCAAAAATATAAAGAGGGAGACAGCTGGTCTGATTATTCTTAAGACATAAGATTTTGTTTTTTGGACCCTCTTTTGCCCCGGTTGAGCTTCACAGACTGCCTGTGTGTCTGTTAATATTTGGAAAGTGTGCCACTGTGCCTCACTGTGAACTTCCACAAGTATTACAGTGAATACACATAGGATCATAGGATTGTCTCAGGCTTGGCTTTTATTTACTTTTCTTCTCATCGGTGCTTCTATTAATATTTCTTACTTTAAAGTGTATTAGTGGCATTCCTCCAGTGAAATAAATGTCACTTTCCGTGTTTCCCCAAGTGAGGCATTAAATATTAGATGAACTCTCATCCACCCACACATGACATTTGGAACATTTCTCCAAAATGATCCTTTCCACATATATTTGAAAAACGTTTAACTCACACCATCAGCTTTGTGGCTGTTACCCACCCAACAAAAACAGACGTGCCATATGTTGGAAGGCCTGCAGGTAACTTTGAGGTTTTGCCAACATATAATTAAGTCTCTAAGTAAATATTTGTACTTTTTTTTTAAATTGTGAAGCAAACGGAGATTTTGGCTCATAACATCTGAGCAAATTAATGATCAAGAATTAGCTTTGAGCAGAAAGAGTTCGCACACTGCATGAAATAGATTTGAACATGTCAAAGCTGAATGACGAAGAGAAGAGAAGATTGCAAATCATACTTTTGGACGCATGGCATGTCTGTGCAGACGACAAGCAGCGTGGTGCAGGTTCACACTTCACTAGAGCTAGCTCAAAGTTCAGTTCATACTGGGGCTGGACAATATATGAATATTGTATCATGAAAATACAAAAATCTCATTATGTAAATATTAGGGGTCAATCGATTAAAATATTTAATCGCGTGATTGTCCATGATGAATCGCAAATTAATCGCATATTTTTTATCTGTTCAAAATGCACCTTTAAAAGGGAAATTTGTCAAGTATTATATACTCTTTTCAACATTGGAGTGGGGAAAATATGCTGCTTTATGCAAATGTATGTATATATTTATTATTGGAAATCAATTAACAACACAAAACAATGTCAGTGTGCTGACTTGACTATGACTTGCCCCAAACTGCATGTGATTATCATAAAGTGGGCATGTCTGTAAAGGGGAGACTCGTGGGTACCCATAGAACCCATTTACATTCACATATCTGGAGGTCAGAGGTCAAGGGACCCCTTTGAAAATAGCCATGACAGTTTTTCCCTTGCCAAAATTTAGGTTTGGAGCGTTATTTAGCCTCCTTTGCGACAAGCTAGTATGACATGGAGTGTGTTCCAATCCACGTACTTCCAGAAGTACACTTCAATGTAGTGCACTTTGTGCACTCTGTACTCACTTGAGTAGTGCGTAAATTTCAACGGGGTAGGGTCGTCTCAAATCGAATACTCTGCGGCGCACTGACCGGAAATGACGATCGCAACATTTGACCGCGGCTCGCTACCCGCCAAAATATCTTCTGAAAAAAAATGAAAGCAGAGTGGAAATTACGTTTCCAACGTCGTAGCCTACGCCTACGATGTGTCCTCCTGTTGGCTGAAAAGGCACCGGTATGTTTACGTATTGTATTGTTTTATTCTGTTATCTACGTCTGTTTGAATAGTGGTCGTGGCTCCGCCCCTTCCGCTACGTAGCCAAGATGGAGGCAAATGAGTGTGGAAAGTGTCCAACGTTCCACACTCAACGATCTGACCGTTTTGAGTACAACATCCGGGTACTTTGAGTGCACTGCATTTTGCCGTACTTCCCAATTGGAACGCACTTATGCACTCCAAAGTGAGTGTAAGTACAGAAGTACGCGGATTGGAACACACCGATGGTTGGTAGTGATGGATTCCACTACAACCTCCAAAAGATTTATTGCGTTAAAGCAGCAGTAGGCGAGATGGAGCAAATATGATTAAAAAAAGTTATTTTTATAAAACGGTCAATATATCCTGACAGTAGTGCATGAAACAGGTAATCTGATTAAAAAAAATATGTGCCTCTGTGTCCTCCAGTGTCCTCCAACGCTTCTAATGGCATCTGCAAGATTTCACAGACCGGAGACAAACAACCACCTCCCTAGGCGCTCGCAACTACTCGCTCGCTTGTCAAGTTGACTTTTGAGACTTTGCGGGTGGGGATGGAATAGACGGTGGCTGATGTCTCCGCTCCTTCTCCAAGCCGTCCACACAGTGCGTGAGCGTGAGAGTTAACGACGCCCACGTTCATTAGTTGCAAACGGATATATTCGGTTCACCAAACAGAGTGCTTACTCGTAGACTGCTGTCACTATTTTCTTCTGTGGGCCGCCATCTTCACTAGAGGCCACTTTGAAGATCTTTGTGCCCTCGGGGTCATCGGGGCCTTCATATGTTGACAGGAGATAAAACCTCATGACGACGAAGCAGAACTTTCTACCTGCAAGGAAAAAGACGGAAACCAAAATCAAAAATTCAATAACTGAGATTATGAGTCCATGACACCTTCCTTGGGAAGAGAGAACATGGACAGTTTTATGACCTTTGACTAATATCATTACACTCTGAATGGCAGTAGTAATTGGTTTGTTCGGGATGTGAAAGACTTCCTCTGACCATAAGGGGGACCCTGATGGAATACATGCTGTCTTGAAATCCCTATAGTCATTCACGGTTCTCAAACCTGTACGTGTTACTGTATGAAGACTGATCGCACGAAACTCACCAAATTTATCAAAGACGACAGACACGTCTTCCGGCAGCATAAATATAATATCTTCCATTGTGACAGCGAGCAGCTGTCTCTGAGCCTCGGTGAGAGACCCGCACCTCGTCTGAACATAATCTATCATCTGAAATGACAAAAGAGATCATCATAATAAAACAAACTGACGGGGATAATTCATCATTATCCCCACAAATTGACTACATTTGATTGTTAGACCCTTTGCGATGAATTTGGACCTACATTTTTGGAGGATTTATTACATGATCATACTCTACTCTGCATTGCATTGTACGTGGATTATTTTAATCCATATTGTTCATTTTTAAAATGACCACAATACCCAAAAGAGCCTGCAGGTTTTCATAGTACTAGCTGGTGAAACAGTCTTGGTAAAATGTTTACTTTTCATTTGAATATATCTCCAGTTTGTTTGCATGTACGGTATGTGCATGATTTGTTACCTCATTGGACACGATCCCCTGTAGACTTTGGTATCTGCCAATGGACATCATGTTGGAGACGTGGACCAAAGCCTGGGATGGATGAGGAACAAGAAGGTGATTTAGTCACCTGCATCATGGTGGATGATGTTAGTGCCTCATATCATGAGTAGCATGTTCCTGCAATAGAGGAGGCTGCAGTTTCAGGACCGCATTTCTAGGACCCTAGTTTTTCGCGAAGCCTACGGTCTTCAGTGTAAATGCTTGTTTGTCGCTCATTGTTTTACAATTTCAATTAAAGCAGCAGTGGGTAGAACTGGAGCAAATATGATTGAAAAAAGTTATTTTTATAAAACGGTCACTATATCCTGACAGTAGTGCATGAGACAGGTAATCTGAAAAAAAGAAGCTGTAATGCCTATTTCTCGTGTAAAATGTTTTCAGAAACACCTTGTAGTGTACTGTTTGGCTGTAAAATGAGAAAGTTTGTGACCCGGCAGGCCATGTTGAGATCAGTTGAGGAAATACCAGGCACCGCCCACCATTTCTCATTTTACAGCTAAACAGTACACTACAAGATGTTTTCTGAAAACACTTTCTGAATGACTTTATTCTGGAGTTTATATCTGATTTTTTTTTTCCCTCAATGTGGCCCTAATACTCCATAGTACATTGTCACTTTGGCCCTCACTGCATTAGACTTATATACTACATACTATTATACTACAACTATAAACTGTGTATAAAAAGCGCTTTGAGTGGTCGGAAGACTAGAAAAGCGCTATATAAATGCAGTCCATTTACCAGTTACCATTGGTAAACAATGCTCAAATATTTTGCGGCTCCAGACAGATTTTTTTTATTTTATTTTGACTAAAATGGCTCTTTTGATAGAAAAGGTTGCCGAGCCCTGCTCTAGCTTGTCATCTATCTTATATCATCTCTGACCTCTATGAACCCCCATGCAACCATGTCAAAACTTCATCTTTTTTTTAAAGTTTCAGTTAAATCTGAAGAATCACAGGAAGCTTTCAAACCATTTGTCACATAATTAAACTATGAAAACAAACAGAAAAGTGACCCAGCTGTTAGTAGAAGACCTGTTGGTGCTTCTGTCAGTATAGTTACCTGCTTCACTCCTCTTTCAAACTCCACAGAGTTGATGTCTAACTCAAAGTACAGATTGGTGAGATACATGATCACTTTTATATTAATAGATTATTAAATTTGAAGATAAAACAACTTTTGTCTACACCTTCAAATGTCTTTCCTCTAGCTTGTGACTTTATTCTCGTTATATTACGACTTTTTTCTCGTAAAATAATGACTTTATTCTCGTAATATTACGACTTTTTTCTCGTAAAGTCATTACTTTATTCTCGTTATATTACAACTTTTTTCTCGTAAAATTATGACTTTATTCTCGTTATATTACAAATTTTTTCTCGTAAAATTATGACTTTATTCTTGTTATATTACGACTTTTTTCTCGTAAGATTATGACTTTATTCTCGTTATATTACAACTTTTTTCTCGTAAAATGATGACCTTATTCTCGTAATATTACGACTTTTTTCTCGTAAAATTATGACTTTATTCTTGTTATATTACAACTTTTTTCTTGTTATATAACGACTTTTTTCTCGTAAGATTATGACTTTATTCTCGTAATATTACAACTTTTTTCTCGTAAAATTATGACTTTATTCTTGTAATATTATGACTTTATTCTCGTTATATTACAACCTTTTTCTCGTAAAATTATTACTTTATTCTCGTTATATTACAACTTTTTTCGCTTAAAATAATGACTTTATTCTCGTATTACGACTTTTTTCTCGTAAAATTATGACTTTATTCTCGTTATATTACGACTTCTTTCTTGTAAAATTATGACTTTTTTCTCTTAATATTACGACTTTTTT
>CAKAKR010031422.1:13159-34646 GCA_916700685.1 Adelosebastes latens | reverse complement strand
ACTACTACTACTAGTGCTGCTACTACTACTACTACTACTACTACTACTACTACTACTACTACTAGTGCTGCTACTACTACTACTACTACTACTACTACTACTGCTACTACTACTACTACTACTACTACTACTACTACTGCTATTACTACTACTGCTGCTACTGCTATTACTACTGCTGCTGCTACTACTACTACTACTACTACTACTGCTATTACTACTGCTGCTGCTATCCTAACAGGAAGTTGAGGATTATGCTTGTTTTACACCCGAATACCACTTTCTGTCTCACGACTTATCATTTTTAAAGATTCATTCCACCCAAATACTACTTTCTGTCCAAGTACTTATATTTTTAAAGGCTTATTCCATCCAAAAACTACTTTCTGTCTTACGAGTTAATTAATTTCAACTTCCACCTTTGACATTATTAAAGTTTAGCTTCCTGCTTTTTCAAGCAATGTATTTCAGCTCTTAGCTTTTTGGGGTGATGCAGTTCAGCTTTCAACTCTGCCAGTTTTACAATTCAGTTTTTCAGGAGTGCTGTGCAATGCATTTGCACTTTAAGATTTCTGTATTTACGACAATGCTTTGCAATTAACTTCAGCTGTAAGCGTTCCCACGCATTTTCTAGTTCACGCATTATATCTCATTTGTTTAACCCAAGCTTTAGAGGTGTTGATTGGTGGCCTTTGACAGAGCCAAGCTAGCTGTTTCCCAATGCTTTCAGCCTTTAAGCTAAGCTAAGCTAACAGTCTCCTGGCTGCAGCTTAATGCACAGATATGGAAGTGGTATTGATCCTCTCATCTCTGCAAGACAGCAAATAAGACGAGTGTTGGACTATTCTTTAAACAGCTATTAAACAGTTAATAAAGCAATAGCATTTAGTATAAATAAAAATATAACCAGAAAACTACTGCTTATATCGTCGCCCTTTCCACGAGGCAAACTGCTGAAACCTCAAAACAACGTGAGACGCTCTGTGAGGCGAGTTCAGCGGAGCGAAGGCTGCAAGCCGTCTAATAAATCATTACACAGTGTTTACTGAACCCTGATGGAGACGAATGTAAGCGCGACCTACAGGCATACACGCCGATAACCTTGAGAACCTCAGAGTATCAACTTTCCAGGAACTCAAGAAAACAGCCGTGTATTCAGCCTCATAATGGAAAACACTATTCAAAAGGGGTTCTGAAAAAGTTTTATGCGACAGAGAAGCGCGTCATCCTTCAGCTGAGATGGAAACAAGACAATCAGCCTCACAGTCCCTAAATGTCTGACATCCATTAAAATACATCTCAAGTGTTTTCCAGATCCTCCACATTCACACACAGAGAGATCTGAAGTCCACCCCTTTTATTCCACCTTCAGAAGCAGTGCACATTAGTTTCACAGGTGACAGTACAATGTGTTTTGTGTGGGGATTTGAGGAAAACAGTGCAGGTTTAATGGGACGCCTTGACATTTAGAATCCGAACTATTTTTCACTTGTTGCCTGAAACAAGAGGTGAAAAAATGTTCAGATATTTGTGCATTACTCAAAAAAATAGTCCTGTTAGGTTCTGTCACCGGACCAGAGGCGATGCATCACGGTCTTTTTGCACCTGTGCTGCTGGCTTTACCGAAGCTTGAGGCCACAATGCTCACACTTATATTATTTACTGTTTTTATGTGTTCTTCTATTTCGTAAAAGTAAAAGCATCACTGATAGTATGTGTGCCTATGTGTATATGGCTGCAAAATAACGCTTATTTTTTTAATAATTGATTTATTTGAAGATTATTTTCTTCATTAATCGTTTGGTCTTCAAACTGTCAGAAAATCGTGTCCTAAAAGCCAGGGTGACGTTTTCAGAATTGCTTATTTGTCCGACCAACAGAGCAAAATCCAAAGATACTCAATTTTACTGTCACATAAGACAAAGAAAAGAAGGAAATCCTCATCGTTGAGACGCTGGAACCAGTGAATTTATTAGTATTTTTGCTAGAACAATGGTTGCAGATTAATTTAAATTAGGACAGCAGCTAATGATTATTTTCATTGTTGATTATTTTCTTGATTAATTGATTAGTTGTTTGGTCTATAAAATGTCAGAAAATTGTGAAAATGTTTCCTAAAGCCCAAGATGACGTCCTCAAATGTCTTGTTTTGTCCACAACTCAAAGATATTCAGTTTACTGTCATAGATGAGTAAAGAAACCAGAAAATATTCACATTTAAGAAGCCGCAATCAGAAGATTTTTACTTGTTTTTTTTTCTTAAAAATGACTAAAACCGATTAATTGACTATCAAAATAGTTGGCGATTAATTAATCAATTAATCATTGCAGCTCTAACTGAGACGCTGGAACCAGTGACTTTATTGTCATTTTTGCTTGAAAAATGGTTGAGGATTAATTTAAATTTATCTGTCGATCGGCTACCCAATTAATCATAGCTATTAAGTATGTGGTTTTACATGCACGGACAAATGCGTCACAAGTAAGTACGTGCATGTGTGTGTAATTAATAGCTCGTTATTCAGACTTTCCTGTCTTTGGCATGTGAAAGGCATCGTTTAAAAAAGGTCTTTTCAGAAGCGAAATGGGAGCCGGGATTGTCTGGACTGTTGGAGATCCAGCCCCGCGGGGCATAATGGGATTCGTGATCAATGCCATCCCTTTTCATGATAGGCAGCCAATCCTTTCTGAATGGCTTCGCCACTCAGGAGCAAAGAAAGCTCAATTCCTTAATGCCCGACCTTTGAACAGTCTCCTCGGAGAAAAAAAAAAAAAAAAACACTTTAAAGAAAATGACTGCCCAATAAGAACTAAAGCTGCATGACATTTTGATTTGCTGTAAGCCACATGCACTGAGCCACTCCGAGTCTAAAAGGACAAGTCAAGGTCAACCGGGTCACCGTGACGCCATGCAACCATCAGCGCCAACGTGTCCCCGGCACTGCTGCACCGCGACCGCGTGGCTCAGCTCCCTTATTTTCTGCAGGAATGTCCGATCGATTTTCTGTTGTGAGAAAGTGGCGCTCTCCCCTCTTGTCAGTGAGAAAACTCTGCCGGAATATTAACAGGTAGTTGCCATGGCAACAGGCGACTGCTGCCTAACAGCGGCGTGATTGCCTGAGCTGGAAAAAGCAGCATTTCTTTTTCTGTCTTTTCTTTACTGTAAGGAAAAAGCACATACAGAAGAAGAAAACTCTGAACTGAGTTTTAAGCCCCTGAGCCACGTCCACATGGATGACCAGCCACCCAACACAAAGCATCTCATCATAGCGGGATGATTCAGCTGGGTAATTGCTGCATCTAGTGTACCAGAGAGACATTTATTCTCTCATCAATAATGAATGAATGTACTTGGGACTCAGACCACATTAGCAGTGAAACGGCCAAAATGATTAAACAGCCGACCCAACTGGCTAACTGCAAAATGTCAGCCGCAGATCCATGACCCAGCTGTTGGTAGAAGCCCACAGCAGTGAGAGAAAGAGTGGATACTGAACAAAACTACATTCAATAGAGCCCCGATGTGCTTTTATGGCAATGTGAAGGTCTAATTAGTTATACATTTTAAATGTGTTCAAAGATATAAAACTCCCAAGTTGCTCAGCAGCTCTATTCTCCTCTATAAAGAACAATGAATCACGTGGCTTGATGACGTCAGCAACTGAACCAGCTATACTGTCTCACAATCATACATATATATATATATATATATAGACGCTACGTATATGAGGCTTCACCATATGGTAAAGCTAATTTTATATATGAAGTTTCAAATAAATCCATACTTTGATTGCAGAGTACGGACGCCCCAAAGTGAAGAAAATATGGAGTTATTTTATGCAAACAAGATGCATATGTTGTGCTTAACGGTTGTTATCTAATTGGAACAAGATACAGTAATTTACCATAAATCAATGTACTTCTCTACCAAGCAGATGCACACAGCCACCTCAACATGGAGGGAACTTAGTAGATAAAGTTTTATATTCAATGTCATTCAAAGAAATTCTTGCCACTCTAACACAAAAACAAAACACTGTCATCAGCAGGAATCATCTGCTCTGCATTTTAACAGAACTTGATGCAAGTTGGAAGATGCATATGCTTAGATGAATCTTCATAAAAGCAGAGAAAATTAACATAAAATTGAAAAAGAGTCCTGTAAACTGAACTGAATCCTGAGCACTCATGACATAGATGGCAACATCTTCAGAGAAGACAGTATTTAAGGCAAAGAACGTATATTGCTAAGAAGTGAAAGTCAATTGTTCGTTCCATTGCAACGTCAGCGTCCAGCAGCAGAGCCACGGCTCCGCCATTTTGGACTGAAAGCGACTAAATAAATACGCCAATAAAACGTCCGCCTACAAAGTTTTTTCTATTCTATTGTCAAATTTAATGTCTTCACTGAAATGGCCTGTGCTGGACAATAAAAGTATTAGAAATATGCATACTATTATAGCTTTTTACTTATTATTTTATTAAACTTTTTTGCCCGGCCACTTCCCACAGGAGCATAAAGTGAGCGATGGACATAAATGGATGTTAGAAAAATCCAGCACACAGATTCCGAGAGCAATCTCAAACTTTTTCATGTCAAGGATCCAAAATAGATGTCCAACGGACCACAGACCATGGATGTATAAGAGGTTGTGTCCTGTGCTTTTGCCCTGCGTGTTAGTAAATAGCCTACAACTCCATTAAATTCAGTTTATGTCATGCTACTAGCACTACTAGCTACTGGCTGATAGCCGGTTGTTTGGGAACATAGACGTTAATACATCCATCAGCGATACCGCAGCGCCATTTGGAGGCTGTTGGCAAAAAAAGCACCAGAGTTTCGTCTCTTTGCTTCTATACTCTTTGTTTAAGTACTTTACCAAATAATATGTTTTTTGTGCAAATTGTGTACTGACAACTCCTCATGAACAATATTTATAGAAGCATTAGATGTGCCTCGGTAACTGTGTGGACAAGGTAATAATATCTACTCACAAGATAACATCTTATTCCCACTAGATAAAAAATGTAATCTTCTGAGACTTCAGGGGCTTCGTAAATCTGGAGCCTGAAATCATGTCATTAGTTGGGTAAAATAAATAATAAATAAACACACATTTCTGTCTATCTAGCATTACAGTAAGGCCAGTTATCAGCGTACAACGCAAGAGAAAGAGGAAGGTAATGAGACAAAGCAATCTTGATGCCAACTCAAACAATGAAATCCATTCAGACAGGTAAATAGATACCACATGCTGTAGCTATCGAGAGAAAAGTTAGTATTGTGAATGTCCTGGTCAAAAATTACATATACAAGATAAAGGACCTTTAAATTAACGTATCATAACCCAAAGTTATTCTTTGTTATTCATACGGTAACATCTGTATATGTAAGTATGTGTGCACATGGTGACAGCCCTGCAGTAACCGCTGACGAGCACCTAATACGTCAGAGATAATAGTTCAGTCTGGTGTGGATGCCGTACTCTGACATTGCCCTTATAAACGTTTAATTTCACCAGCTTTCAGCATCCGTGCGCTCTGCAGACAGACAACACACAAAGTGTCAGAGAGAGTACTACAATTATCTTTCTCACACAGTGAGAGAGCAGCTCTCAATGGAAGTCCCTGAGTTCTTCCACCTAAAAGGGTGTCATGGACGTCCTTCAGTTATTAGAAAACAGAGCTGCACTGAAGAGCACAGCTGAACATAAATCTACTCGTCCAATGGATATCAGAAAGAAGGGAAGAGATGCAACACAGAAGGGTGTCCCTTTCTCTCTAGTTAAGACACCAGATTCCTTTTATTCTCCCAAATTTAATTCGAATATAGGTGAAATGTGTGCACGACGCAAGCACAAGTTTCTCAGTGCATCAGTGACTCACAATGGACTCACCAACGATGAGTGAACCTGCTGCGAAAAGGAATATTTTCACAACCTTAAACCCAAAAAGCCACCACTACAAAGAGACTGGAATTGCTGAAATGCTTTCCACTTGTCAAACACCCCCCCTCTACCTTCGGTCTCGTAGTCTACGTTCACCTTGGGGAGAAGTTATAAGCGTCACTTGCCACTCCCTGCTGTTATGAACTTGTTGTTTTCTTTGCAGAGAGCGAAAAGGTCAGAGTCTAGACGCCCAACAAGCCGTACGTATTTTGCATTCACGTAATGACTGAACTGTTGTTCTTATCGCCGAGTGGGACGTATCATAGCAGGTGTATCGAATTTCCTGATATCTCAGGATATGAGCCGGAAATACAACTTGGCCGCTTGTAAATTATAGTCAGTGCAATATGACATGTCATCTTAAATGGACACAGTACAGAGAATATAAGCCTTTCAGCCTCATGAGGCTTTATAACTGTAGTCTTGTTTAATCTTCAGTTGCTGCCCACTGAATGATCGTTCCTCCATCCGCTCATTAGCATTCAAATGATCTTCTGTTTTCCATCACACTTGTTCTCAGTGAAAGCTCCCCGTCTCCTCCGGTGTAATATCTTCCAACAACACGGGCCCTCACGTCCTCATAAATAAATCAAAACAAATAACTGTATCCGGCAATGTAATGAAAACACATGCAGATGTGTTTACTTGGAACGGTCTTCACACAGCGTATGCTCATCCACCGCAAACCGGCTGCATCTCGCTAACGTTAAAACCTGGATTTCCTTCCTCGGACTCGCTCTGCATGTTTGCAGCTGCAGTCTGTTTCTCAACTTTTGTGTGTGTGTGACCTTGAACTACTGAGCCTGAATGAAACTTCTACAACTGAATATGAAATGACCTTCAAAACCAGCTTTTTGTTACTGATATATTCTGGTATTTCTCAGAAACATCAGGTCCCTTTTCTGCGTGGGATGTATTATGTTACACCTGTATAGTCCAATCCTTTCTTTGAGAAGCGAATGAGCTGAAACTTGCTGTGAAGCGCTGTAAAGCCGAGGGAAGCTGCAGATTCAGGTCATAATTCCCATTATTCCCATTCCCATTATGTTACAGAGTGCAGTGGTGGAAAGTATGAAGTTGAATAAATGTACATACTTTACTTTCCACCACAGGATTTCTCACTCACAGAGAAAAAAAAAGCTTCTTTTGACAGAAAAGAAAGATTCTTGTATTTCTAAACTTTGTAAAATGTGATCTGGTTGAAAATATATCCTGAGGTACAAGTATTTAGATCACTTACTTCAGTAAAAGTATATAATATACAATATAACTAATGTAAAAATACTCCATTACAAGTAAAAGTTCTGCGTTCACCTCCCCTTCCGCTCGTCTTTCTCGCTTTTTATTCTACATCACTACCATCGCCTTTTCATGCGAACGGGCTGAAATGACGGACTTCGCACATTAATGCACCCTTAAACCAACCGACATATGGCATATAGTATTGAAGATCCCTTGATAACTTTGACCTCTAAACTTTACAACCTAAAAATATTAATTTCCCTCACTTGTAGCCCGTCGTAAATGGCGACAGCAATTACCAATCACAAGAGACATATTTTCTTCAAGGCTAAAGGTGGTGCACCAGATGGCCTTCCAAACAACTTCCTGGTCCGGTGCCGAATCCACGGCGAGCTTCAAGTGAAGTGAACCGAAGCTGTGGTATTTTAATGTGATGAATCCACATGTTCTGCATCATAATTCACACACAAAAAAGGAGCAACATGAACGTGGTATGTCTTTGCGGGTTGTTTTGTTTGCTGTGGAGTCATCCGTGTTATGAGGATCGTAATCCCTCATCATTTGGGCACCTTTATCACGCCAAGTCAGATGGATTGCAGGTGGCACGCCAGATGCCTTATTCCCAATCTCCATCTAGAGCCGTATCATGGCCTGAATTAAATCAGCAAACAACCTCTCTGTGCCTCCAGCGACACCACTGTCTTGTCAGTCTCTTGTTTGCATTATGCAGATTATATATATTCAAAACGAGTGGTCTGGTTCAGTGTGTGTTCTCAATGGAGCCGCCTGACTCATCCCAATCACCGGGGGCGACGAGACCGAGGCAGCGTAATGCAATCAGACGCAACACAAACATCAGCCTGAGTGTAAGGAGCAGGGACGACGACAAGGAAAACAGTGGCGTCAAAGAGGGTCAGCGTTAAGTGGCCTGAAAACGATAAAGCAAACACACTAACCTTCGAAGCATTGATGTCTTTCTATTATTCACAAATACAAAAAGTTAAATAAAAAATCTTTTTAGCACATATTCCATATTTAACTTTCTATTTTAAATCATCTTTTTTGTCTCACTCACTACTGTGAAACACACGACTGATGATCTAAGAGCAGGTTTACCGGCCATATTGCTTACATAAAACTTCACTATCCCACAGTCAATTCTCCTTTATAGTATGAATAAAACCTTCAACACAATATTCCAGTCCAGCTTTGGTGCACTGGCGACTTATAAAACAGTCCACCAGCTAAAAAAGTATGAAAGTTCAGCCATCAGCTACAAAAAAATCCTTTCAATTAGATAATTTCTTCCAAATACAAGGGGAAGAAATAATCTCACTAGACACCGGAAAGGTTGTCCACGTCTCTGATAGGTCTGCAAGCTTTTTAGAACAGATTATGAATGGGTGTGTCAACAGCAACAAAAAAACTTCAACAAGCTTTGATAAGACAAACACAGCTGAACACAACCCAGTCGCCAGAAAAAATGTTGGCATTGTACGTTCCTGCAAACCACGGGATACGTTGAATGTCGATGTTTCAGAACCAAAATTACGTTTCATATCAGCCGCAGAAACACACAATGCCACGTGGTTAACGTTGTGAAACGATTGGTTAGGTTTAGGCAACAAAACTACTTGGTTAAGGTTAGAAAAAAGATCATGGTTTGTGTTGAAATAATAACCTAATAATGTAACGTATCAACTGTAACAACGTAGTAACGTAAAATAACAACGGAACAATGTAACGTGACAACGTAACAACCGTAATAATGTAAGGTAAAAATGTAACAACAGTAACAATGTAACATAACAATGTAACGTAACAACGTAACAATGTAACAACGTAACAATCTAACAACGTAACATTGTAAACAACGTAACATAACAACCGGGACAATGTAAAATGTAACGTAACATCCATAACAACCTTGACAACGTAACAAGTGTAAATAAATAACTGACTGTAGCGGACTTCCTTACGTAATGTTACGTAAGAAGATAAAACCTCTTAAATCAACATTACTCTTTGATAAACATGACAAACTTTGAATTAACAGCTAATTAACAACCGCTACCGGAGCTACAGTTTTGCCTTAAAATGACGTAGAAGGGACGGATACATCAGTAACTACACCACCTCTCCCAAACAGAAAAAAAACTACTAACATGAACGGAACGTCAGACTCAATATTTAGGTGAAAACATAAAGGCAACTCAGTGTGAGATACTATCTGTCCTATTTCTTCTTTCTTATATCACAATATACACATAGCACAGTACAGTACAAGCAAAGGTTTCCACAGATAGTGACAGTGAAGAGTATATTCACACAAAGCAGCAATATCTTACTCAGGTAAATTTAACCACACATGGAGACACAATATGCATGAAGCCAGAACGGTGTTTTTTAAACCAAACTTTGTGTGCATCTCAGCAGGTTCACTCAGTCACCAGTCCCTCTGCATACGAGCACCAGCTACAGTTTGTTCCCATTTGTATTTCAATTTCAAGCTTGCACCGTTTGCCAGAGGAAGACAAACAACATCTGGAGGATGAAAAGAAGACAAAAGAAACACGGTGCTCACTTCAAAACTACTTTGAATCACCCAGCCGCCTATAGTCCGGGCTACAGTTAGACATTTAAAAGCTACTTTTTCTCAATTAGCTTCTCACTGTGAAGGATGGGATGCTTCTGTACAGCAGTTTTGGTTATTCCACCAGAGAGGTTTGTCTGTGATCTTCTCACCGGTTTGAAGAGGCCGGCGCTCGACTAATTAGGATTTAGTAATATTATATTAAAATGTGACGACAGCTGTGGGGGTTCTTTCTTGTGTTGCCAGCACTGACAACAGATTAACAGATTTTTTTTGCCCTGAACTCTTAATAAATAATGAATGTTTTTTCCAAACTTTAACTTATTTTGACTTATTTTGTAGTTAATATTTCATGTTTTACAGAAAAGCCAGCAGCTGCCGCTGGTGAGTTCGACTTACAAACACACGCTGTGCAGCCAAGCTTTGCTTAAACCCACAGGACTTTGTTTTAAATTTTAGATAAATACCTCAGGCAGAATTTTCTGTGTATAAAATGACACAAAAATATTTTCATTTGATGGAAAGATGCAGCAAACCATCGCCCGGCTGATACAGGATTTTTGACGCTATTACTGATATCAATATTTGATTAAAAAATCTGATTAGCTATTTAGTTTTTAAACAAGTAACATAAACAATAAATCCAGATACGGGTCCATTAGATTTGTTTTTTAAGGTATTGTGACCTAGATACAGAGATGAAGAACATTTTATAAAATAAAAAATAAGCTTGTCAGTGTTTTCCGGTTGACAAACTATGTAATGGCGACCCGGTTTCTAAATTACCTCAAACCTTATTTAACGTTTCTGTTCTTCAAATTTCTTGTCACTTATCAGCCGACATACACAGATACAATATATCTGCGATAAGCTGAGTTTACTCCAATGTAAACTCACCCAGAGTTTTCAAGTTAGTGCTTGTTGGGACTAAAATCCTGGACAGTATGAAACATGCCAGCCCTGCATGGAGTCAGTATCTCACTATAGATATTATGTTATGGCCCCATTAGGAGGATCGACACTACTTTGATCCGGGCTGTTTGTCTCGTTCTTCCTCTCAGTGTTTCCGCTCTCAATCGAACAGCATTTTAGAAGAATTACCTGATCGATAATGTTGTGTTTTGAGGGGACGTTTATTTGCATTACACAGACTGATGCAGCGAGCGAACATCCTGCTTCAGGTGCTTTAAGGAAGCAGTACCTTCATTTACTTCAATCCAGACTGAGGACCTAAAGGTGACCGGGCCTTTTCTGTTCGGGCCCCGACTCTCTAAGAACCTCCCTGAGGAGATTAGACCGGCAAGCTCCTTATCCCCTTTAAATCCCTCTTAAAAACATACTTTTATAAGTGTGCTTTCACAAGATTTGTGGCTTGAATTTTCACTTGTATCTGTATACAAAGGCACTCGTAACTTTTATTTTTGGCCTGATGGAAGTTTGGTTCTTCTTTCGACTTTTGAAGATAAAAAAGAAAATGTGAAGAAATTGGAATCATTTTTCGGTGACCATGCTTCGATGACTAAGTACCGTGACTTCAGAGAGTCGCCATCTTTGTTTGGGCCAAAGAAAGGAGGCAAATTTTCCTCCCAAAGTTGATGTTTTGAAACTCTTTTTTGTTTTATTCATAAAACCTGAACTTGTGGTGCATTTTGGGATGTTTTAGACAGAAATCAGAGAGTCTATCTGTAAAAAATGTTGAATTCTGAGAGAAAAATCAGAATTTTAGTCTCATATTTTATGTCATATTGCTCCTCTCCTGTAGTACCTGTCAGGTGTTTTCCGCCAAAGGTCATCCTCCCCTTAGAGATGTGCTGAAGCTGAACACTTGAAGGACCTTTGAGCTCAGTGTTGATTATATTAACTTATTTTATATTATTTTATTTTACTTATTGTACTTTTTCTCATGTATCTCCTTTGCTCGATGTTGTATAACTTTTAAACTATTTTAAATTGTGTTTATCATTGTTTGTCTGCCATTTCTGTCTGGTAGAGCACTTTGAAACTTGTTTTGAAAAGTGCTGTAAATAAAGTGTATTATTATTATTTAAGTCTCCTGTACGTATGTACTCAAATCAGACACCCTATCATATGGAAAACATCCCAAAATAAGCTGACGGCTGTTGGGGTTTTATGTACTGTAATGACAGATTTAATAAAATCATGTTTTCAACATCTCACCCGCTCCTACAGTCCCAAAAGAGGCAGGTACATTACAGCTATATATAGCACATACACTTATTAATGGTCAACTTCAAGGTAGCAAGTGATCACACATTTACACGTTTTTTAATAATGTGGAGGAGACTCTTTCCTCTGGGTTTTCCCTGCAGAAATGCGCCTGTTTTTCACCTAGTTTGGGAATTTTCACAAGTGTACCAGGTGTCGAGACGAGGACTGATACCATTCAGCCCCTCCCGCGCCGCCATGTGTACCCAAATAGAACACGTCTCTAATTTGGCGAGCGCGACGCTGACATTTGGATCCTGTGCCCTTAGGGAAGGGTAACGACCTCGCATTAGGATGCTGCTACCGTACAACACCTGATCTGTTCCCTGTGTTCAGCAGGATGTTTCTCACTCTCAAACAAAAAAATCCCCTCAAAACGGAGCATTATCGATCGGGTAATTCTTCCCAAATGCCATTCGATTGAAAGCAGAAGCCAGAAAAAGACGGACCGGCCTCTGGCTACTGAGGTCTCCCCCCAAACAGAGGGGCTTGAGCTTGATCCTCGCCTGCGGGCGGCAATACCAAAATATCTTCCAGTGAGATCCTAAACCTTTTCTGTCTCCAGAGGGGCCACAACACGGCTGAATCTGCAACACAACAACAAGGAGGGAAGCTTTCCAAGGATAATAAGCAATCTATGACTTCTAAATGTGTTAGGAATAAGGAAAACATCTGACAAAGTTGTCCGCCCTCCCACTGGAAGTGTTTCAACCCACCTCTCACATCCTCTCAAGCTGCAGAACCCTGGGAATGACACATCCTATAACGTTACTACGGGAACGAGCCGCCTGGCTGATTAGAAATCATTTTATCAGGTAAACTACTGAGCTTCAAAGTTCAATCTTGGCCTTGGAAACATAAACTGTACAAAATATGCACATAGTTTCCGTGTCTCACGTTTCTGAAGAGCCGTTGTGAAGCTCAAAGCGGGTTGCTCCGGCCGTCGCCATCCTGGCAGTGACGACTGCCAGCAGCGACCCGGTACAGCACCCACCTGTCACTCAAAGCGGCCTCAATTATGCTATATGCCGTAAATTTAAGCCTTAATATAAATTAAACGGGTGAGTTATATAAAAATTCACCTCCAGTTGTCACGAACAGGGAAATTATATTGATAGATAACGAGATTGACTCATTTTTGGAGCCAACCTCAATTGGCCATTTGAGGAACTGTAGTTTTTGCAACTTCCGGCAATGAGTATAGACGCAAAGAGACAAAACTCTGGCCGCTGCCAACAGCCGCTGCCGCCATTTTGGACTGACAACGCTTATTATATTTATAATATTTTATTGTTCAACACAGGTCATTACGGTAGAATATGACAATAGAATAGAAATAATTTTGTTTTACTTTCATACGGCACTTTCTAGGCAGACGTTTTACTGGCTCACTTTCAGTCCAAAATGGCGGAAGCGTAGCTCTGCTTCTGGGTGCCGACGTTGCAAATGGAACGAACAATTGACTTTCACTCCTTGGCAATAAACGTTCTTTGCTACCGCGTTGGCGTCAATTCTCCGCACCAGAGTTTGCCATTTGCTTGGAAACTTAATTTTAAATTTCGTGTCCACTTTCAAGATTTTTCCAGACTACATCAACTACATCACACTGTCTTCCCCAGCAGACAGTTTGTTTAAAAGACAAGCAAATGCAAATAAGGTTGGGAACCCCTCCTCTGGAAGAATTTGTCTGAGTTCAGGTAAGACCTGGTTGCACTTTGTTTCTGCTGCAGCCTGTAGGTAGCTGGTAGTGAGTAGCTTCACATCTGAGTGCTAAAGCCTGTGTGTGTGTGTGAGGCTTGACTGTACATTGACAAGTTTACACTACATCCATTAAATGTGGGTTTAATTACCTTGAACGATGAGGCGGTTCGTTTGGTTTTCACACACTTTTATAACAAGCTCCAAGTCACAAACGTATCGGCGCTTTCAGAAATAATCCGGCTGTAATTACGGCTCAGATGTTGACATGCAGGCTGGAACAGTCAGTACATTAGAGTTAACTCACAAACATAAACGTGGCTACAGTCCACCCACACAGGTGTTTTCACTTACGCCTGATTAGAGCTCCTCTCATTATGTCATTTCCAGTAGAGCTCCATTCAACTGAACCTGACTACAGGTCTAATCAAGCAGAGGATTGATAACACCTGGGTGGATGTGCAGCCGTTCATTAATTCCCCTTGATGTGAAGACCATCGCTCCCGTTCTACCTGGACCGTACAGCTGGAATCTCAATAGCTTTTATGTCAAAACATTAAAAGAAGGAATCTTTACAATATTGAGCGAAAGTTTAAGAAGATGTTTGATCTCGGCCCTCAGTGATAACACCAGGTTAGCCCTCAGGAAAACCATATTTGCAGGTTTAACTGCCGCTAAGAAGACCATAATGTGGTTCTCCCCTGAGCCTCGATCCATAAAGAATGGTTGAATCGTTTTATAGATATTACTCTCATAGAAAGATCATTAGCTGTAATTCATAAAGCGAGGGCAGCCACTGTAGAGGCTCGGGATATCCTCGTTATTTCTTATTCGAATCCAATTTTCTTGCACAGATATAATGTGTCACTTTGATAGAAGACCTACACAAATATTATCTAGTGTCAGGATTTTTTTTTATTTAATCTTTTTTTAAATCTTATTTATATTTTATATGTATATTTTATTTTACTATTTTTTTATCTTATTTATTTATTTTTTGCAAGGCAAAAGGTAATATGAATTTATTTTATTTTTGTATTTTTAAATATTATTTTATATATACGGTTATTCTATTATTTAATTTTTGAATCTATTAATTTAATTTATTAATTGCAAGGCAATGGCGATATGAATTTATTTTATTTTTTAAAATCTTATTCTATAGATTTTAATTTCTTCTATTTAAATCTTATTTTATATTTTATATGTAAATCTTATTTTACTATTTTTTTATTTTTTTATATTTTAATTTCATTATTTTTAATTTATACTTGTATTTATCTTTATTTTTTGCAAGGCAATGATGATATTAATTTATTCTTTCATTTCTTAAATCTTATTTTATATATTTTAATTGTATTTATTTATTTTTATGCAAGGCAGTGGTGATATGTATATAGTTTGTGTTACATTCTGTTTGTATGTGCAAGAAATCCCTGTCTATGGTACTTTGTATATGATTTTCATGTGACAATTTCAATAAAAGTTGATCACAAAAAAAGATGTTTGATGTTTCTTTATTTATAAAGATATATTATTTATCAAAAACTCATTATATTGGGGGCTTTTTGAAGGAAGGATAATAAAGCATTCGCCCTAGTCGCTAACACATCAACAAATAAAGAAATACTGTAGTGAGGGTGTCAAATATAAATTCTTACATCATTAACTTACATTATGTCACCAATTTTATGAGCAGAGCAGTTGCTAAATGGGATCCACAATCCATTCCAAGAAATGAGTATAATAGAAAAGCTGCTAAATTATGAAAGCAGCCCCAGGTAATGAAGGTTGTAGTGATTACTATTGATGAACCTCATCGTCTCTCCCACAGATGGTCATTTTGTGCAGTAAAAAAACACACTTATTTGTCTATTAGCTGAAACACTCCCTTCTCTTCTGGTGATATTTTCAAAAGCAAAAGCATGAAAATCCACTTTGAACAGAGACAATAGCCGTGACGCAAGTCAGAAACATCCATGCAGATTTGGACTGGCAGCTCTATATTTGGGGGCGATATGACTTAGTCTTGATGTTAAGGTTGGCGACATGGCTGATGTGACCGTGCAGCGTGCTCACAGGTCACTGGGCCGCAGGGCGTCGCGGCCAGTCGTGGAAGGTTGGGAAGTGGCTGAGGTTACACAGCTGTGACTGGCCGAAGCCCGGCGGCCAGCCTCCAATGATTTCACACGTCCCCGCAGAGCCGCGGCGCTCTGATCCCGCATTGAAAGAACGAGAGCACGACACAGATGATCAAGAGAGTGTGAAAGAACAATGGGGACGAACTACAATGAACCTGAAGGATGCGGAGAGGAGCAGACATGAGCAGCATTAGAAGAGAATAAGATTGATTGATGTGTGGAGATTGTAAAAGAGAAGCTGTGAGGACAGGAAGGAGACAGAGAGACAGGAAGTCATGTTTTTTATCTCTCAGCTTCACTGTGATTGTCTTTTTGAGGACTTCTCTTCTCTTCCTTTCCTCAAGGAAAGTGACAAGCTACGGCAAAAAAAACAAAAGAGTTGTCTGACAAAAAACGTCAGAGCCTGGCTCAACCGTTTTCTGCAATGCTATGTCATTCAGCAGTGCACTGTGTTGGCCAATCAAAGGTCGTGATGACGGAGAACATAGTACTGTTGTGGGTCTGAATGCTTGTAATATGTCTGCATTTTTATCATAGTCAATGCATAGAAAAGCATCTGTGGGGCGTTATTTTCTAAGAGTGTTCCGCTTAGTCCCACCCTACTGTGCTGTGATTGGCTAGTACTGGCTAGTACTACTGTGCTGTGATTGGGCAGATTATCTGGCGATAGCATTGTGCTTTCCTATGCTGTGACAAGAGTGTAGACTGTATATAAAGATGGACAATTTCTGCCAGAAATCTCCTTAAGTTTAGGCAACAAACCTACTTGGTTAGGTTTAGGAAAAGATCATGGTTTGGGTTCAAATAAACCCTTTCTGGCAGAAAACCCTAACGGCAAACTTCTACCGTGTGCAAAATGAGCAGAAGAGTCGAGTCAAAGAGTACTAGCTAGGGCTGACCCGAATTCTTCGAAGTTTCGACTGTTGCCATGGTAATCAACCTCCAAATCAGTATTCGAATGCTTAGTTTTCTGTTTTTTTATTATTTAAGTATGTAATAATAATGAATAAATCCCAAAATAGCCGATGAAATAAGGAACATTATTCATTATTCATATTCAACATTAATTATTATTAGTTATTCTCAGACGGATATCGCTGTTTGTTGTGTGTAGAGGTGCGTGTGTGTACAGTAGTGCGTCAGCGGCACTGAAACGGGGGAGATGGAGACAGACAGACAGAAGAAAATGTCCGCCTGCTGCGCCACGAAGCTTTGAATACCTTCTAATATTTCTCACCGAAGCTTCGAAGCCCAAAAAAAACGGTATTCGGGACAGCCCTATTGGTACTATTGGCACTATACTATACGCATTGGCTTCACTTTTCAGACCTGGAGGTTGCAGCCTGGTGAAACAAAAAAAGTCCTCAAATTTCCAGAGGTAATCCCCACTGTTATCATTGTAAACTGTCTTTGCGTCATGCAAGAGTGGAAAGTTTGACAGGCGTAGCACCAATAAGGTATATATACAATGATGTATGTTTACTCTGGGGAGACGCTGCTCTTATAAACAAGCGCTCCCAGCTGAACGAAGAAAGAAGTAGAGCCACAAATCATCATCATAGAAAATGTCAAACCTCTGCTCTTCTATTTTCTAATGTTAAGCCGCTGACGTCTCTCTGATCAGACCTGGATGTGTCTTGAAAGTATAATAGTTTGTGGCGGTGTGTGTGTGTGTGTGAGGATGCATCTTGTGTGTGTGTGACGGAGAGAGAGAGAGAGAGAGTTTCTGTGCGGCTCTTCTCACGTTTCCGTTCCCAGGCCGACTGCTCCGGCGTTATTAACAGTCAACCTTCTGTCCTCTCTTTCCTCGCTCGCTGCTGAGGGGGTTAACGCGACCTGCGGGCCCAGTCACAATGTTCTGACATCCCTGGGCCGACCCAGATGGTCACCATATGTCCACGCACCACGTACAGCCAGCACGAGAGCAGAGAGGGTCGAGGAATGCGCACTTTCTGAGCGGTTTGTGGCCCTCTGGTGTTTGTTATCTCATATTATGAGCAAATAAAATATGAATAACCAAAACAGTGCAGCAACAGTGTCGGGCTCATTACTCCAAAAAAGAAAAGGAGTCTATTATTCTCTTTCATTACACCCACAAAACTATCATACCTTAATAAATCAGGATAACACAGTTCTCTCCACTTTGAAAGGATGAGTAACCAAATGGTTTGTTGAAATAAATCTTTTGTCGTGGGTGTTTTCCGCCGGAAGAAAACGACTTTTTCTGCCAACATTGATATTATCAGGAGATTAAGTTAATCACTGATTTGACGTCAGATTCATATTTGATAAACTAGGTCTTATTTTTACACTTTTGGCCATCATTCTTATTAGTTATTGATTCACTCACAAACTTAGTTATTTAGATTTTGGCATAAAGTAACACCAGATGCTCACACAAGTTTTGAACCAACGCCCGGTTTATCCACATTAACTAAACCACTTATTTCGAAGAGAAACCAGTCGAGAGCACACCCACGTTCCTGTTCTAGTTTACCTTTAGAAGATCTGCTCAAATGCACAACTAGGATAACTTGCAGGACTGTAGTCAAGTCCAACTTAATCAAGTCATCTGAAGCAGCTAAATGGAATTCAGCCATTGTTGATTTATTATTTATCTGTGCTTTTCCTACTGTGGCATTTTAAAAATGTCTTGTGAAAAGGTTTTTATATCCTACAGTCAACCCAAACAAGGAAGTAAACAAGTGTAAATAGTCAATATGGACTTAAGAGACAGAACAATTACTTTAATTAAGAAAAGGTTGGAAGTGCTGCACAGAAGGGAGTCTACATTTCTTGAGGGATGTCAGACGGACGTGACAAAGCGTGCCTCGGTGCATGAATATGAGCCGGCTGCATTTACCGCAATTACTGTCTCAGTGACACTGATTCAAACAGCTTTATACCACCGAGAGACACCTGAGGAAGAGTCACAGCCGACAGCAGGTCTGATCATGTCTGTCACACACACAAACACATGGACGGATACGTGGGTTCACTGGTGCACAAAAAACAAATCCATTACAGTGAATGAAATATGCACGACATACAGTAAACGAATGTACCGCCAGATGGAAAATTAAAACTGGCAAAGTTTTTTATAACTTATCTTGAAGACAAACAGCCTGCTCCATCTGGTAAATAACTTAATTCAATTCATTAATCATAGAACAAAATAAAAGCAAGCTCATTACCATGTCATGTGCATCTAAATTTAAAACAAGGGTAGAAGATGAAGTAAACATGTTTGGGTGGGTAATCTACATTTGCTCTTAGGAATGTATCCTGTATAAAAAAACTGTGGGTGCAACCAAAGGCAACACAACTAATTCATATGACCATTTAAGGCAACACCGCAGACTCAAAACCAGAACTAAATGCTTTGAATTGAAGCTTAGATTAAAGCTGCACTACAGGAAAGAACGGAGACAAATGCCACAAAGAAATACTAGACTTACAACCATGACAAAGTTACTGTATTTCTTCAAATCGTTGTTACCAAGCACTGTTTTGAAAAGAAACTACCGGCACTGTGAGGCTGTACTTAGGCACAGCGGTGCTTCGAGCTAAATGCTAAAATCAGCATGCTAACATGCTCACAAAAAAACAAAAAGGTGCTAAATTCGATATCCAGAGCATTAATACAGCATCATACAACTGTTGTCTACCTGAGCAGAGAATGAAGTCTCTCTCCCTCTGTGTGTGTTTTAATCAGACATTCTCTGTGCCTTGTTGACATCGCCGGGCCGGCCGCGCTGCTTCTAGTGCATGTTTGTGCATGTGAGCATGCCCCACTGGCTAGCTCACGGCCACCGCTCTGCACTGCTCTCATATGGTGGTTATGGGGTTGTGTCTAGAAGGTAACGCACAGTTTGGGAAACTCTCACGAGTTGGTTATGGTTAGGCATTGACCTTGAATAGTTAAGGTTAGGATAGGTCGTCGTTCACCGAGTCTCGTGAGAGTTTTTGCATGTATTTGCACGTTCTTTGCACTCCCTCTCAGGTAAATATTGTTATCTCTGTCAGCACTTTCGCCGTTTTTTTGCACTGTTAACACCGTTAGCTGCGAGTCGCCATGTTGAGCATGGTTCACCATCTTAGTTTAGCTTGTTAGCATGTTAACATTTGCTGATTAGCACTACACAAAGTGCAGCTGAGGCTGATAGTTTTGCAGGTATTTGTTCATAAACCAAAGTATTGGAACTAAAAGAAAAGTCAGAGTCATCACCAAAGTCATTAGGATTCATTTTCTCGGAACAATGAATATCTGTGCAACATTTCATGGGAATCCATTCAATAAATGTTGAGATATTTCAGTCTGAACCAACCATCACAGTAATGGAGAAAGACAGCTGCACCACTTTCTCAAAACAAGAGTTAGTGTGACATCAGGATCACAGATTAGGAGGATCAGACAACAGTTATCAACATAATGTCATTTGATTAAAGAAAATCTGAAGAAATTGTTCTCATTTTGAATCAAAAAAAGTTTGAGAATATGATTCAATTCGTGAGAAAACGACTGGCTGAACTGGATGTTTTTGCCGTGTTTGCTCACTCTTGCCAAAAAAGAAAACGCCCTTGTCTTCAGGCTTCATGTGAATCTCTTCTAACAAATCATCGAAACCACAGCAGCACCACCTCCTTCCCATTACGCTGTTATGGCTGATGTGTCTTCAGGGACTCAGGTGTGGTCGTATTATTACGCCTCACTTCCCTCAGTGAGGAACACAAAGATATTACTAAAAGTTTCAGACAGTCACTGCGCTCCGTTTTTCCCGGTTCAATTATGTTCAATTATTCTCAACTGCAGCCCCGAGACGCTGCACCAGTTGAAATTTTGTATTGCTGCTTTGGATTATACTGTAAGTCAGAACATGTGCAATGTTAAAGTTCAACACTACAACAATAAATTCCATGTCAACTGCAAGTCTCTTAAATATTTTTCCTTTAAACCTGTGCTAGTTTTCTATTCATTGACCATGTTAATTACATAATAATTTAATGAAATATTCAAAGAGATTTTAAAGACAAGTCTCAAGTCTACAACTAAAGCTGATATCAATGTTAACCAGGCTTTTGTTTCCAGGTGCAGATATACTGTAGGAAAAATACATTAAATATGAATGTCGTGCCACAAATGGTGCATTATTTTCAAGTTAAAATCTGTTAGACTCATGTTTACAACAGCAAATATGAAACTTTTACAAGCTGCCCGAGGGTGATATCGCTACAGCAGCAACATGCTCATTTATTGATGCATTTATTGATATGAAACCACAGATTCTTACTTTAAAGTTAAATATGTTAAACTCGCTGAAGCAGAGCAGTAAGTGTCTGTTCATCTCTGCAGGAATCAGGTAGCAACCCCCCCCCCCCCCGGGTCCTCTCCCCTTCTTCTCCCCCAAAACCCTCTTAACACCTTTTAAAAGTGAGAACCAAGTGAGACGAGACACACGGAGCAAGTGGCTGCCACAGAGGTTGAGCTGTGGTGGTGTAATTACACCTCAGGAAGGCTGGAGAGTGTCTGGTCCATCCCCTTACAACCTCTCCCTGGAGGCAAATTAGCTGAGATGCTCTCACCGATGAGGGAGGGAGGGAGGGAGGGAAGGATGGTATCCACGAAGGTTTGGGAATTTAGC